>JALBCR010001045.1:0-110000 GCA_030710515.1 Abscondita cerata
TCAATGTGCTTCGTTCGGTTACGTATTGCTCTTTTTGTTATGCGGTAGTAATATCTTTTTATTAAAAATTAGTTTTCTTAACGGAAAGTTGATTAAAGTTTTAAAAAGCGAAATAGTTGACCAATGTCTTGATTGGTGGGTAAATAGATAATAACAACATATCTGGAAGTGAAGTAACCACGAAAGGTTTCATAATTGGAAAATAATTAGTACTTGCATCCAATTACTGTATGCATGCCACGGTTAACAAAAAATTTTCTTTCATCTAAGCAAGCTGGTTGTCGATTTAGAGATTTGCAGAAAACGAGTTTATAGACTTTATTCATAGTTTGGTCATAAATTCAAATTTGTAATAAAACTTAATGAATGTCTGTAAATGTAAACTTCCAGCTTCTTCTTCCTTTAGGGTCCGAGGTTATGGGGGCGTTTCTGGGGCTGAGATACTACCTACAGAATACTTCGTTTCAATGCTGCTTGTAGCGCTTCTATTAGTTCTTTGCCGGTAGCTATAAGTAGATATTGTGTTACATATTTTAAGTGCGCTTTAAAAAACTTATTTTTAGTGCTGCTGTGGATTATAAAAAGAAAGTGTTGACATTTATGTCTGTTGTTGTTGTGCGTAAAAGGCGAAACTAAGATGATTATTAAAAAATGGATATACACAATATATTTGTAAGAGGATTTAATTTATTTATATTTAAAAGATGTAACGCCGTTTTATTTTTCTAGTTAAAACATAATATTATTGTTTACAAACCTTTTAAAATTGTCCGTTATGTTATTAGATTCACTTATTACGAATGCGAATTTATTACAATTCTGTATGTGCCCATTGTAATTGCTAATTTTCGGGCACAAACAATGTTAATGTAGGTTACGTTCTACCTTGTAGCGTGAGAAATTACATTTTCGCTTAATAAAAGCAAACATCTAATTAATTTAATGAAAACGGCGTTATATATAAGATGAGGTGGATATGATGTAATTTTTTATCAATTTACTGTTAGGTATGTGCATGCAAATTAAATTGTTTATTAGAAGCTTTGAATTTAAAATCTTACGCTTATATATTACAGAATTATGGGCATTTCCCGGATATGCATCGTTAGTGCGTTTAATATTTCAAAATCCTAAATAAGGTGGGTGGCAAATTTTTTAAAATTTCATTATAACTAGGTATTCTTATTAACAGCTTATCAGATCTATCTTAATTAACTACAAATTAATTAATATTTTGGTGATTAAGTCAGTCGCTTTTTAATTTTAATTAAGTCTTCCAAAACCTAACCATAATCCAATGACAATTGCCGGCAATACATATACATCCGGTTTCTTAATGTATATCGCATTTAGATTTGAAATTCCCAACCCAAATATACTCCTAATTGGAAGGTGACATTTTGAGTAAGTGCTGTCTATTTTTGAACAAAAAATAATTCAATAACAATCAACAAACATATAGAAGTTTAAAAAAATGCACACAGAAATAAATCGATGTATTCAAAAATTTACCCCAAGACTTTGAGTTGTGTATATTTAGAGACAAACACTTTAAGTCCTTCGTTTATCGTGCAGGCGGGTTTCTGATGGAGATTGCAAGCAAAATATAATCAGATTATTGGAGTTTTTATGTTATGTTATTTTTACGTTACTCTTAAGATTTTTTGAGAACACAGCAACCAATATAAAATTTTAATTATTTTTTCCATTTAGAGGAAAAACGTTGTTATATGTTTGAGAAACCGTGTTTTCAGATTTTTGAGATATTATTTTATTCTAGCAACTAAATCTATGATTAACATAAATAACGGTTGCATTTATACCGATTGTTGGACATTGTAATACATTAATTTTTTTTTAATTAATAATTATGTTACATTCGTATTTGATTGACATTACCATGTACGCTTCATTTCGTTTTTCTACATGCGTTGACTAGTTTAGATTTTGGCTTTATATACTTTCACTTCCGTAGAAACTGAAAGCGTTTCTCTTCTTTATTAATACACAGTTGTTTATTTACGTAGATGCAATTTAATTAGCTGTAACTAGGGCCGCGGAGAGAAACAGCAACAGGTATTTGTATTTCTTATTCAATCAAAATCGTTGAAAACTTTTATGTTGGCAAATTTTTATCTGTGAATAGAAAAAGTGGTTCCAGATAATTAATAAAACTTAAAAGCAAAACAAGAGATGCCTTCTGGACAAAATTAAGGGACCACTAGTAAAATTACAAATAATTTAGAACAAAAAAAAAAACAAATTTATTCAAACGAATAAATGTATAAATTTAAGTGTTTCCTAACAACTTAGTGGATTTAAGGGCCATAAAAATTAAAAAACGTGAACGTGAAAAAAAATCTTAAAAATTTAATCAAAACACCAGTATATGTTCTTAAAAGTTAACAAAAGCGGCATTACTAATAAGCTGTATGCCCTTCTCTTAACAATTCAAGCTTCTATTCTTCTTGGCATGCTTACAATTAAGTTTCTTATTCGTTCTTGAGGGATCTGTTCCCATTCTTAAACAAGCATGTTGCACAGCTCATCAAGTGTTATTGACGGCCTTAGGGCGTTTTTAATTTTCTCGCCTAATTGATCCCAGAGATGCTCGATAGGATTCAGATCAGGGGTCTTGGCAGACCAAACATTGGATGTTTACATCTCTCAACGCAGCTGTGGCAATGTTAGCGATATGAGGTTTGGCATTGTCTTGCATAAAAATGAATCTATCGCCGAAATGTTCGGCAAATGGTTGTACATGGGGTACAATAATCTCGTCTCTATATCTTTTTGCTCTTAGGGAACCATTTCGTATCTACCTATTCTGTGCCACCATTAAATTGTATGCCACCCCAAACCATTACAGATCCCCCAACAAATTTTGTCAAATTTGCGAATTCGTATAACAAGAACATGACGATCATTCCTGCTTAGGTGGAATCTGGACTCGTCTGAAAACAAAACGGAGTTCCACTGCCTCTCGTCCCAACCATGATGATTTTGACAAAAGATTAAGCAATTTATTTCTCTTGTTGCGTAGCTGTGAGAGTTAAACCGGTTGCAGGCCTTCTAGCAGACAAATTGACTTCTTTCATTCTTTTTCTTACTGTTTTGATAGAAATTTTTGTTCCAGTGGCTAATATGAGATCATTTTCTGACTCACGAGATGTGACAAACCGTTTTCTTAAACTCTGAAGTTGTTGTTTTTCTTTTAGCAGCTTGTCACCGTCTTCTTCTGAAACTGCCAGTTCTTCTGACTCGTACTGCTGCTCTCTGTACCACAGATTTGTTGGTATTGAGAATTCTAACCACTATCTTTGTGAATAGCCTTCACTAAGAAGAATAATGATTTGAGACACTTCTTCTGGTGTACGTTTAAGCACAGTTAATTAACTGAGAATAATCACGGTCTCTAGTTTTGGTAAGAAAAATTAAACAACCATAAACAAAGTTGTAAACAATTGGGATTTTTATTGATTTTCGTTTTTCTAGCAAACAACGTCTTGTTAATGTCAATTGTTTCATGGCACACTACTTAAATCATGTTTAATAAATGTCAATGTATGATATGTTAAAAGTCTATTGAAATAATTTGTAAGCTGGAGAAGTTATTTCAAGTTGATTTGGTGGTTCCTCAATTTTGTCCAGAATTGTATTTCTAAACTGGTGAATTAGTAGACAAAAGTAGAGTGGTCTCTTAGGTCCTCAGACTTAAAACCCTGGTATTACTTTTATGGGATCATTTGAAATCAGTGATCTACAAAAATAATCAGAGTAATTTTTATGTTATTAGAGGAAGAATAAGAAGATGGAATTTCAAGATTCATAATGTTCAAATCGTTTAGGACACTGTCTTGTGGTTAACGGCGAACATTTTGGACACTTACTTTACGTATTTTAGTTACTCAACAATTTTGATTGAATAGGGCAACGTTTCTCCACCTTTTTCTATTTGCGATCCAATTTTCCATCATTATCACATCGTTGTATAGAAATTGTTATTGAAATTATTGCTGTTATTATTAGTTTTAAAATTGACCGTCTTAAGACATATTAAAGTTAAACTTTGTTGTGGCATAAGAAAATTGTCCCCTTGCAATAAAATTTTGACTTTGATCATGTAACAATATTATGTAACTAGTTACCAAACCCATTTGAAAATGGACCTAATCTAGACAAACCTGAAATTAAAGACGTGAGGTCACCGCTCCAGGTCAGAGGTCAAAGATCAGGTCAACTTGGGACCTATCTTAAAACATTCCCCTTGACATTCTGAACACTTTGATATAGTATAACATGCCTATGCTACCGCTTCAGGTCAGAGGTCAAAGGTCAGGTCAACTTGTGACCCCGCCTAAGATCAGCGCCTGGACCTCCTGAATAATTTGACGTATTAATTTCCGAAATCGGTTTAGCCGTTTCGGTGGAGAAGACGAACAGACAGACAGACAGACAGACAAACCGGGCCACGATTTTATGTGTATAGATAACATTATTTGATTTATTTTAAAAAAGTAACGTTTAGTAGTAAAATTTAGGAATTATTTTGTGTTCTTACATTTTAATTTAAATTACCCGCATTTTTATGCATTCAATCAAAATAATTACTGATCAACTAATCACAATGCACTTGTGTTTTTTTTTGTACCTATTAAAAGGCGCATTTCTAACCCAAATTTTTATAGTGATTTACAATAATTGTTTATTTGATGCTTCTCCGCTGTTCTTTTCCTTTGAACGGCTTGACGAGAATTTTCGATTTATCCCGAACATTCAGGAATGCATGTTTGCGCAATTGCGATACACGCAAGCATCAGTGAAGCATCATCAAGTGTTCAGACCATCGTGGTTCCAAAAGAATAAGATTGTTATCTTCCGAGTTGAATGGTGTTTGTCGTTTCCTACTTCGTTCTCCGTTTGACGTTTTGCTAACCATGCTGTTAGCTTCTTCAAAAGTTACTAAAGACTGATGTTGTTGTCCTGTGTTCCTTGTTATATACCTATTTGGTGCTGCGGTTGGTTGATGATGCCAATTTCTTTTTTGTGAAGAGGTAGTTTCCATGTGTTTCTTAAGCGGTAACCGTCTTCTCGATTGAAGTTATTCTTATTTTACATAATTTCAAGGGATTCTCTGATTATCCTCGGATAGTAGTTGTTGGTCCGTGATAGAACAGTCAATTTGGTAGACTAATTTTGTTGACAGTTTCAGCAGGCTGTTTTTATTAGATGGTGGTAGTTGCTGGATTTTTCTTGCGATTCCAAACCTGACACCGATATTCTTCTTTTTCAACGATTTCCTAAATTTGTCGGTTACTCCAGCAATGAATGGTAAACGAGCTTAGATTTCCTTCTTTTTCTGGTTTCTTGCGATAGGTGACTCTTACATTCCTTCTGGTATAGCCGTTTTTTATTAGGAATTGTTGGACATGTTGAAGTTCTTCTGCCTTCTGAGCCTAGTCAGGAATCTTGTTAGATGTATGCATTAAGGTGTTGATTAGGGACCGCTTCTGCTGTGGACGGCAACAGATAGCAATAAAGATGCTCATTTAATTGCTTATGTTCGATTTTGTGAGGTATAAGAACTACTTCTCTGCATACCATAAGAACACAAAACAACTGCACTTGCATTATATCTTATAATAAATGATTAATTTGTAAACGAGGCAGAGTGGACAAATTGGGTCAACATATGCACCGATGGAAAATTCCAAAGTATACAAGCACTTATAAAAGAAAAATCTCCAAAGTGTGATTGGACACATTGCATGACCCACAGAGAAGCTCTGGCTTCCAAAGAAATGAGTTCTGGTTTGAATATTGTGCTAACAAAGGTCCTAATTTAGAGATTTAGAATTTTTTTTTACTTTGTAAAGACATGGGTGCAGCACATTCAGTGTCACTACTTTACTGCAAAGCAAGATGGCTATTACGATGCAAATTTTTAGATCGTGTTTATAAATTAAGAGAAGAAATTGACGTTTATCTAGAAGAGGAAAACCGTCGAAGGCCGAAAAGTTTCGAGATCAATTATTTGGTCGACATATTGGACACAATTGATAAAGTTAGTGTTTTTTGTAGAAAACTAGAACTTTGGAGCAGAAACTTAAAGCAAAAAAAATCTAGAAATATTTGCAAATGAGAATCGATGTATTAAAACTTATAATGCTGAAGAGCAACATGTGAAAGTTGTTTTTGTAACCATTAGCGGCGAGATACTAGTGGATTATGGACCTATTTTACAATAACCAACCGAAGAAGAAATGTTCATAGACTTCACGACAAGTGGTGAAATCAACAGACTACTTAGTAATAAATCACTATTGGAATTTTGAGGTAGAAGAAAAGTATCTTACACTGAACACAAAATTTCGCATACTAGTACCATTTTCAACATCCTACCTTTGCGAAACCGAATATTTTGCGGTTGCTACTTTGAAGACGATCTAAATATAAGTCTCAGTTAAATGTAGAAAAAAGAACTCAGTGGCAATTTCTAATAGTAAACCTTTTTTCAAAAAACTTTGTGCTGTATGACAGGACTAAGATAGTCACTGATAATTATTTAACATGTTTTGATTTCAGTACAGCTACCGCTACATTGTAAACATAGCCTAATCTGACAAATACCTCAGATGAGTTACTCACTTTATGTAGTTTTTAAATATTAACGTTGGAGAGTGTAACCATTCGGCTGAGAAGCGAATTAATTTCCAAGTGAGTGTAGTAGTAGTAGTGGCGTTTCTGAACTTAACCTAAATCTTTAGATGTAAATGAGTGATTAGTCAGTTTAGGCAAATTATTTCAAAATTTTGTTTAGGAAATGTTTACAAAATAAAATTAGAAATAATTTTGATTTAAAAAACGTCTACAAGCAATAACTTTTAAATTAAATCAAAAAACTAAACATGGTTATTTGGGTTGACTGATTATTACTTATTTTTAAATAAATCTAACCTACTAATTATTGTAAGTTATTAAAAAAAATCATTAAACTCTCTATTCATAATATTTAGTCCTTACAAAATGTATATTTTATGACGTTTCATTTTTTCTGTAGTTAATATAAAAAGTGAAAATAAAAACTAAGGCAATTCTTATTGTCAACGTATATATTTAGTTTTTGACAAGAATTTATTACATAATTATAATTAAGATACCAAGTTATAGTTTAAAATTAAATGAAAACTTTTTTTTAAATAAAGGTATTACTATATAAATAAATATAAGAAATCAATAATGGGTGTGACCTCCATTATTATTGATACATTCTTGGAGGCGTCTGCTCATTGACGCTATCAAGGTATCAATATAATTAATATTAATCGTTTCCCATGCGGTATCAATGGCTGCAATTAGTGCATTACGGTTTACTGGTATAAAATTTGGCCCTTGTTGTCTTCGGATAACAGCAAGTATTCGAGCCCAAACATTTTCGATAATGTTAAAATCTGGGCTTTTGCTGGCCAGGGTAACAGCTCAAGTTATTTTCTCGTATCCAATTGGCACAACCCGCGAAGTATGAATAGGGGCGTTGTCCTTTAACAACAAAAATACATTATGAAAATGTTAATTCAACAGATCCCGAACTATTTTTGGAGAAAGTATAGTGAAATAAGAATACTTACTTGTTGGAAAATATAATCTTCGTCTGGATAAAACACTTCGACTGAAGGTTTCATAATAGTTTCAAAATATCTAAATACGCAGCAGAATCAAGACGTCCATCGATAGCCCAACAAACTCCTGGACCCGCGCGCTAACCCAACCCCACATTCACAGAAAAATAACCACTTCGTTTTTAGGACATATGTGATTATTTTCGTAACGAGTTCCTTCCATTCTAAAACTTTTAGTGGTCCATCGTTGCGGCTATTGAACGTTTTTTCGTCGCTAAAAATCACTCGATTCCAAAATTCAAAAGGTTCGTTCACATATCGCCTTGCAAATTCCAGACGACGTCTCATATTTTCGTCACTGAGAACTTCTTTCGCAGCAGCATTATACTTCTTTATTCCCATCTCCTTTAATCTTTTTGTGCAGTTATACGGCATCCGGGAAAATGTGTATCTGCTATAGCCCTGGAGTATGTAGCAAATGGTTGTTCTGTTACGTAATGAAACAACTCGAGATCTTGAGCACGTGTAGATACTTTAGGTCTACCACTTCCGATGGCTCTTTCCAAAGTGTGTTCAAGATTCCATTTTACTCGGTAATGCCCTACGGTGCTTTTGGTATATCTAACATACGTGAAATTTCACGCACGCTACGGCCGCCGCTAATTCCGAAACAATCCGCGCTTTCAAATCAGCACCGAGATGAGGTGGCATTTTCACAACACTTGAAATTTTAAACTAAAATGGAATTTACATTTCTTACTTTATTTATTGGTTCACACTACCCTTCTCAAACAGTAGGTAATTGTTTATTTATTACATACTTCTAATGACCAATGTAACAACCCTTAGAGCAATATGACTCAAAGGAAGTAAATTAAACAAGCAAGGATATTCTATTGTTATTGAAACTTATTCATAAAGTAAAAGCCATTTCCTTATAATGCTAATGGACAGGATTTTCTTTTAAGTATTAAGATTACAATAGAGGACTTATAAACTTTCGAAAATATCTAATTATAAATATTTACACTGCAATTGCGCTTTTTCCTTAATAATTTCTTAGCAATAACATACACGTTCTTGGTTTTTAAGTTGTCATAAATTTGATATGATATAAATTTGTGTTTCTAATATTACATCACAAACTAATCTTTATTCGCCAAAAAATTGTTGCTTAAGTTGTAAAGCTTCGTACACACCTGAACAACAAACCGAGCAACAAACATAACAACGAACCGAAAGTCAAACAGAACGACAAACGATCTTTTATGATTTCCACAATCCGAACAACAAACGGAACGTTTGTGCTGTTCCCATAATTATTTTCAGTAGTTTTCAGTTCATATATATTTATTATTGAGAAGAGAAAATTGCGGAAAACAAGAAGATAGTGCCAACCAAATTTTTACGCACATTATAATTTACTTCGCTTTTTTTTATTTTGGAAATTTCCCGCCCAAATGATGCTAATAGGGACATCATTTTTTCTTGCATTCTTAAACACTGATTAATTTAAAACATTTTTCTTCTGTCAACTCCATAATATTACCTAAAACACAACAAACCCACAAAAGGGAGGACAAAAATAAATAATTTAATTCTCCCGCATAAGTTTGTTCGCCGTTTTGTTTAGATTCGTCCAAACCTGCAAACGCATTCGCGCGCATTTTCTTTGATGTCGGAGAAAAACCGACAAGTTGCGGGAACGCCGCAAACCGTTCGTGGAACAATCAGGACTTGCGAATCTGTTCTAAAATTCGTACGTAGCACCGTCCAAATTAATGTTCCGATTGCCGTTCGGTTCGTTGTTCTGTTTGTTCCTCGGTTTGTTGTTCAGGTGTGTACGAAGCTTTACAATAAGCATATTAATATGAACTATATCTTATGAAAGGAGAGTTATGTAACTATAATTAACGACTTAACGTTACGTTAGTAGATTCCATTTACTATTTACACATATTTTCTTGGAACATTCGATAATTAACTATCGGGATATGATGACCCTATACTTCGCAGGTTGTGCGCAACTGGATACAAGCAAATAACTTGGAGCTGTTACCCTGGCCAGCAAAAGCCCAGATTTTAACATTATCGAAAATGTTTGGGCTCGAATACTTGCTGTTATCCGAAGACAACAAGGGCCAAATTTTATACCAGTAAACCGTAATGCACTAATTGCAGCCATTGATACCGCATGGGAAACGATTAATATTAATTATATTGATACCTTGATAGCGTCAATGAGCAGACGCCTCCAAGAATGTATCAATAATAATGGAGGTCACACCCATTATTGATTTCTTATATTTATTTATATAGTAATACCTTTATTTAAAAAAACGTTTTCATTTAATTTTAAACTATAACTTGGTATCTTAATTATAATTATGTAATAAATTCTTGTCAAAAACTAAATATATACGTTGACAATAAGAATTGCCTTAGTTTTTATTTTCACTTTTATATTAACTACAGAAAAAATGAAACGTCATAAAATATACATTTTGTAAGGACTAAATATTATGAATAGAGAGTTTAATGATTTTTTTAATAACTTACAATAATTAGTAGGTTAGATTTATTTAAAAATAAGTAATAATCAGTCAACCCAAATAACCATGTTTAGTTTTTGATTTAATTTAAAAGTTATTGCTTGTAGACGTTTTTTAAATCAAAATTATTTCTAATTTTATTTTGTAAACATTTCCTAAACAAAATTTTGATTCGATAATTAATCGAGCTATGGTGTTTAATTAGCGATACCTTCAAATATATTCTTTAAAAAAAAAATTAAGTAAGCAACGTAAATTACCTATTTTCTAAAACGTGCTTAGTGTAATGATTCATTCTACAGTCCTTCTATAAGATAACCCCTGCTGAGACTACCTGCTGTTAGAATTGTAAATGATACCCTTAAGCCCGCTTCACAATGTGCAAACTTTTGTTTACAGAAATGGTGGTGTCCAAGTTTTAAATTTCATGAGTGTACAAGTTCCCAATACATTTTGTAAATTCTTATTAATGCCCCTCTTTTAAATTCAAAGACCTTTCAGCGTTTATTAAATTGTGCACAACTTTTCTGTCTTCTTCATACGATACTACCACCTTCTAAAGTTTTGTAAATGCTTCTAAATAAGTTTATTTGATTAGAATACATAGATTTCTCTATGTCGTCATAGAGAAATTCAAAAGTCATTATTTCTATTTTCTTACAATCGCATTTGCTTGGGATTGTGAATAATATATTGTTAATCTTGACTATCCCAGACTGAAATAATACATATTGAAACAAATCAGCAAGAATGTTATTCTTTAGGAATTTAATTGTAAGTAATTTTGAAATTTTTCTTATTGCATCATCTCGACATTAATTTGTGTACTAAACTTTTTGGTAAATCTTTGAATTTTGAAAGTGTTAATTAGAAATTTTTAATATAACGATTGTTAGACTTTGGAACCTACGGATTTTAAATATGGTTTCCTTAAATACGATGTGCGAATTGTCGTTTGAGTTTTTTACAAGGTTGTCATGTTTACATATAATTAATTTAGTAATATAACAGGCGTGAATTTTGTTATAGAGATTATTTAAAAATTAAAATTTTATTTGTTCAGTTACACACAAGAAAAATCTTTGCAAATGAATTATACGTATTGTACGTGTAACATAATTAAAACAAATCTACTTTAGAGTTGCAAATCCTATAATTATTTATGATAAATCTGAACCTAAAGTATTACAAACGCAATTAACTGCAAGGTACCGTAAAATTATAGGCATTCAAGAGGTTTACATCAATTACAGTTCAGATAGATAATGCTACCTAGCAAAACTTAAATTATGAAAATTATGTATTTAGGTAATTTTCTCTAAATAATCAAAAATGATGGTCGCATTTTTATTTTTATCTCAATTGACATTATTATTATATTGTACGTATTACGTACAAGAACACAAAACAGCACACCCAAGCTTATTCGCTTATATCTCAAAATCATAGAAGGAAAAAATTTTCAAATACGAAATAAAATTGCACACGATAAACTACACAACTTATTTTATACATTTTTTATATCAACTCCTGTTGAAAACTATAATCAAAGCATGTAAACTAAAGTTTTGATGTTCTCTGTTTTTTTCATTCCGTATAGATAAGTTGGTTGTAACGGTTGAATGAAAACGTTTTGTAACAGAAAAATACAGTTGTCGTTTGTAATTACTGGCACTCTCAACAGGTTTTGGGCCCAGACAGAAGCTCAAAAAAATTAGTTAAATTAAATCACTCTTTACTATAGGTATAGTCATGCGAGCGAAGAGGATACACCAGTGTCTGTTAGACATGGCATTATTCGGTTTTTGGCAAACGATAATGTAAAATCTGCAGAAATTTGTCGAAAATTACTCGAGCAGTTTGGAGATGACCCAAGTGTATGAATGGTGTTTTGCTTTTCGAAAAGGCTGAGAAGTGGTGGCGAACATGTCACATGCGCGGCGCCCTAGAGACTGGTGTCACGGGTGAAAACGTAAATGTTGTTAAAAAACTCATTTTGGAGGATTGACGCAGTAATGTAGCGATATGGCTGAGGAAATGGGAATCACCGTAGGTAGTATTGAAGCAATAATTTATAAACGGCTAGGTTACCGCATAACTTCCGTATTTTCAGCAGATTCTGAAATTGGTTGCGCTTAATATTCACCACAGACGAGACAAGGGTACACCATTATACGTCGGAGGATAAACCCGCATCTACGAACTGAAGAAGAAAGACGAGGAAGCGTCAATTAAAGCGAAGGCCACATCGTCAGCTGAGAACGTGATGTGTACCGTGTTTTGTGACATGAGAGAGGTGATCGCGGTTGATTTTCTCACTGAACAACGAACTGATCTGAACATATATATTCTCAAACCAGGAAAATGAAAATTTTTGCAACAAATGTATTCCACAGAAAGTATCATAAATAAAACACATATATTAATTTTGTACGCTTTCAGTGGCTGTGATACAACTTCAGCTCTCTTCAATTAAGGAAAAATAAAATTTGTTATCCAGGTATTAAAAAACCAAAATGTATATGTGACGGTATTACTTCGCAAATAATCAATTTATAGACCAATTTCTCCCTACAGTATAGACAGCCGTGTTTACACTCATGAATTTGAATATGAATTTTTCTATTAAAAAATCTTCTGGGGGTTTTAGTTATTTGAAATTGCCAGTTCCGATAATGTATCTGCATTTGCTCCTCATTTCCTATTTGGTGACTGTCGTGAAAAGGTGTACATGAAAAATGTTGTCTAAAAATTGAACAATTTGGCATGTACTTTGTAATATCGATTAAAGTAAAATCATCTCATTCAAATTAGGGAATAAGTCTTTGACCACTGTTCCTGTGTAAATACTTTTTTTTACTTTCTTTTATTTTAATAAAATATTTGCTATCACGGGTTCTATCAATTGCAGTATTTTCTTTTTCCTTTTCCCCGTATTTTAGTTTCGGTGCCTTTACTTCCTTGCAGCATTCATACAGTATCTCATAGTTTTTCTTGTATTCGATTCTTTCATTTCACCATTTTATCTTATTACGCCTATATTTTCTATTTTTGAAATCTATTATCTTTTTTTCCCTTTGTTTTATATTTCCTATTATATTTTTTATTCTAATTCAAATTCTAATCAAGTGTGACCGATATTGCGATGTTTACCATTTCCAAAACAAATGGGAAGACAATCCGACAAGTAGCGAAAAATTTACTTTTCGTAATTAATTACGAAAAATATTACTTCTCGTAACTAGTTACGAAAGTTAGACCATTGTGACACCTACTACAATTATGAAAAAGGTCACGTTATATGCTAAAATTAGAAAAATAATTTTTGTGTTTTGGAGAATTGAAAACAAGCGTGACAGAACATCAAGGGTAGTCAAAAATAAGAAATGTTTTCCTTTTAAAATCGATCCGGGGACATAGCTATACGGGGTGTATCTAAATAACACCGAAAAATTTTATAGGGGTGATTCTGTGATGAAAATTAAGGTGAATATTTGTTATAAATTTTTCAAAGAATCTCTTCCCGGAAAAGTTACAACCCTCTAAAAATTAAAAAAAAAGGTTTTACTTTTTATATGATTTTGTTTCCTGTTATTAGGCTTCCTATGGTGGAGGTAATAACAAGGAACATAATGATATAAATAATAATTTGGAGGGAATTACTCAATTGCTTTCTTATTTCACCTGTATATAAAGACCCAAAACTTGGTCAATATTATTTGTCAATAAAACAACATATTTTAAAATTTCTTCAATTCTGAAGTATAGTTGGAATAGTCAACCCCTAAAATATTTTTTCTTACAATTTTTTTTGAATAAATTTTTTTTTTAAATATGGCCAAAAGACACAATCAATTTACTAACTTTTTTCTACAATTTTGTTTCGAAAACTGAAGCATTACGAGAAATAAATAAATGAAATGCATTACCGTTAGTAGGGACGACTCTATGTACAATTCATATATGTCATTTCTAAATTCTTAATGCATACATATTTTTAATCAAATAAGTAACTTGTGAAACAATAAGAAAGGCAACAGAAAATGACATTCCACAATCTTGGTATCAGTATTATTGTGTTTATGAATGTCACTGCAAAGCACAGATTAACATCTTTCTGCAAATCCATTGTATTTATTTTTTTTCTGGTAAATGAATTGAGTTTTTCGGTCACGTTTTTTCAAGAGAAAAATTTTTACTCAAAGAAAAGTTATAAGAAAAATATCTTAGGGGTTGACTATTTCAACCCTTTCTAACCATAATTCAAGATTGTAAAATTTCTAAATATGTTTCGCTTTATTGACAAATAATATTTAGCAAGTTTTGTGTCGTTAGCTACTAAGTAAAATAAAAAAAGAAAAACCTTTTTTTCTAAATCTTCGAAGCAATTTTGATAAAATTTTATACCGAATCCCCATCTTAATTTTTTCGGTGTTTTTTAGGTACACCTGTATGACATACGAATTAATTGTTCCAATATGCAACATATTATAAAACATACAAATAATAGCAAAAAAAATTGCTGTACTTGGCGTTTAATTTTGAAGTGGCTACTTATGTTTCTCAATAATATCTATAATACAGGTAAGTTACCAACAGATTTAAAGAAATATAAAGTCGTGGCAATTTTAAAGAAAAACAAATGTCCTACAAACCCAACTTCTTATCGTCCAATAAGTTTGTTAAGTGTAATTTATAAGGTTTTGGAAATATTGATTTTTCAAAGAATTAATCCGTTAATAGAAGAGAAATTACCAATTGAACAAGCAGGATTTCGATCCGGTAGAAGTAGTTGTGATGAAGTATTGGCACATATTGAAGCTGGATTTCAGAAAAAACTTAAAACTGGAGTTGCCTTTTTAGATTTAACTGCTGCATACGATACCGTGTGGAAAGAAGGTTTACTTTTTAAATTGTTTAACGTCATTCCTTGTTCCAAAATTATTTCTTTTATTGAAAATATGTTGTCTAATCGGAAGTTTAGAGTTTTTGTAGGAGATAAAAGCAGTAAATTTAGATTTTTAAATAATGGTCTTCCATAGGGATCGGTTCTTGAACCTATTCTTTTTAATGTATATATTTCTGATCTTCCTTCATTACAATGTCGAAAATTCGTCTACGCCAATGATATGGCAATTCCATTTCAACATTCAGATTTTTTCGAAATTGAAAATAAACTATCTGATAATTTGCGTATTATAAAAAATTATTTCAAAAAATGGCGATTATGCCCCAATCTTCAAAAGACAGAGGTTTCTTGTTTTCATTTAAGTAATAGAGAAAAAAGTAGAAAACTTAATGTTGTCTTTAATAATACAAAGTTAAACCATAATTTTAACCCAGTTTACTAACTTTAGATACGTTTTTAATTTACAAAAATCATTTAGAAAAGTCAAACAAAAATGAAAACAAGATATAATGTCATTCAAAAATTAGCAAGAACAACTTGGGCAGCAGATGCAAAGACACTTCGTACAGCTGCATTGGCATTTATTCTACAACAGAATATTGCGCTCCTGTCTGGTTGAATAGTTATCATACAAAAAAAATAGATGCCCAGTTGAATTGCACTATACGCATAATTAGTGGAACCATTAAATCTACTCCTCCCGATTGGCTTCCTATTCTTTGTAATATTATTCCATCGAACATTCGAAAAGCTTCGTTAAAACGAGAATGGGATAAATGCCAACTTAACAAAAAGTTGCCAATTTGGAATGACATTGACAACCCTCCTGCTAAAAGACTTAAATCTCGAAGTCCTATATGGTTACAAGACTATTTAAGTACGGCTTTTTCTGAAGTTGAAGATGGAAATTATTGTCTGGAGTTGATGTTTTCAATAAACATCTCAATGATGATCCAACAATAGAAGTCCCGGGCTTTGATCAAAACAGAAAAGTTTGGTCAAAAGTGAATCGCATAAGAACAGGCCATTCAAAATGCAACTCTATGTTGTTCAAATTTGTGACTGTTGAAACAAACCAGAGACCGTTACACATATTGTGGAGGATTGTCAATTAACGAAGTTTAAAGGAGGGTTTCCGAACATTCATAATTTAACGAATGAAGCAATATTATGGGTTACGATTCTGAAGGACATCTGAAGTCCAGCAATTTTTTGTATTCTTGTCTTGATTATCTGTTTTTCCATTATTTTGTTTTGCTATTTCTTTAACCTACTATTTTTTTGTCATTGTCATGACTGGCGCTTGGACCGGTCCATAATATGTCGTTATGCAATGGTTGTGTTGTTATATTTTATGTTCTTATTTACCTTCTATAATGTTTACACACTTATTTAATATTATTACATGTGAACACTAGGGTGGGTAAGGGTTGGCATGTTTAGGTTTTAGTGGTTTTTCTAAACCTTGAACTAAATGCTTTGCCAAGACGAACCAATCCACTATTGCACACGGTTTCGTCACCACACTATACAAGTTTATACTGATCTTCTGGGGCACCATACATAACACTTACATCACAATACAATATTTGTGTAATGTATCATACGAATAAATAAATAAAAAATAAAAACTGTTCTAAAGGTAGAAATGCACTTCTGGCTTGATATTAAATAATGAAGGTGTGGTTGTAAAGTAGCCAAAAGTAGATAAAAAAACTACACGTTAATTTGACGTAGGTCATCGTTTATTAGAACCACAAATGAACTGATTAAAAGATTTCAAATATAACTTTAAAACGCGACGTATAGCGTTGTTGTCAATATTAACGGAGGCTAATGTTACCGCTACCAGAATATGAACAAAAATATACGATTAATTGACTTTTGCGCCTTTATTGGCATTTAGGTTGCACTATGGTGAATAATATTGTCAGAAAATGGCGTAAAATGACCTCCGCCTAGTTTACCGTTTTTCTAGCTGATAACGCAATAATACATGTAGGGAAAAAATTTAAAGTGCGTTACAAAATGGGCTCCGATAATCCTTTTTACCCTGAGGTGTAAGGTATAAAAACTTCAATTACAAATTCAATTTCAACTAAAAATTACAAATTAATTATTACATTCTAATCATATGTCGTGTACAAAATTTCTCCAGTTTTTCTTGTTTTTGCTAGATTCTTTGCTTCCAACCATGTTTTGTTTTCTATTCTTTAGCCCTGCTGTCACTTCCTTGTTCTAGGTTTTCTTGGTTCGACCTCTATTTTCCTTTTTTGTATTCCTGCTTCGCATACACTTTTTGCTTGTCGTTTATTATCCATTCTACACATGATGTGCCCAAATCATTTTAATCGACTCAATTTCTAATTCTTTTCTCACTACATCGTTTCGTATTTTATCTCTCCTGATTATTCCTTTAACTTTTCGTAAATACTTCATATCTATAGCTTGTATTTTGTTTTTAATGCATTTGTTAAAATCTAATTCTCACTTGCGTATGTTAGGATAGGTGTAAATATTGTTTTGTATATAGTCATTTTTGGTTTTCTACTTACTTCCTTTCTTCCTAAGAATGTACTGTTTAAGCTATGGTATACTTTTGCAGCACTATTAATTCTTTCTGTCATTTCACTTTCCACATTTTCATCCTTCTCTATTAGTACGCCTAAATATTTGAAACTGTCCACTTGTTCTATTTTCTTCTTGTTTATTTCAATGTTTAATTTTCAATTTATATTACCTGTTATCATTAGTTTTGTTTTACTTGTATTTATTTTCATTCTTCTTTATGTTAGTTGTTCATTCCATATTCTCAAGTTTTCGTTTAAGTCATTTTCTTTAGCGGCACATATCATTGCGTCATCGGCAAACACGCATCCCGAGATCCTGACTGGAATTAATCTGTTTGCTCTTTTTAGTTTTGTCTCTTGTTGCTTTGATTACATCGTCCATTATTAATGTGAACAACATTGGGCTCATCACTCCTCACTGTCTTAAGCCATCTTTTATTTCAAATGTTTCCATGTTATCCTTTCTTACGAAATTTATATTGTTGTCGTACAAATTTTGTATTACCAATCTTAATTTCGGACTAACATTTCTCCTTTCCAGACTCTCCCACACTTTTTTTTGCGGTACTCTATCAAATACCTTTTCCAGATCTAAAAATATCATACATATTTTTATTTCTTGTAGTCTTGCTTCTTCTATCATTTGTTTTATACAAAAAATATTATCTTGTACACTGCGTCCTTTTCTGAAGCCATTCTATGTTTCTGCTAAATGTGTTTCCGTTTCTAACGTAAGCCCGTTTCCCTATTATCCGTTCGTACACTTTGAAGGGAGTACTCAGTAATGTAATACCTATTTAGTTTTGGAAGTCTTTGGCGTTTCCTTTCTTAAAAAGTGGCACGGAGATTCCTATTTTCCAATCATTAGGTATGTTTCTGGTGTCTCACGCTTTGTTAAAAATTGTTGTCAACAATGTAGTCCCATTTTCACCTATGTTTTTTAACATTTCCCCAGTAACATTATCATGACCAACTGATTTTTCTCTTTTATTTCTTTTATTGCCGCTAACACGTCATCTGTTTCTATTTTCTCTCGTTTCCTTCCTGTTTGTCTCTAATTTGTTCCTCTTGTGATGTGTTATTTATGTCATTTTTGTTATACAGATCTTGAAAATATTCCCTTCACCTTTTCATAATTTCTTTCCTCTCAGTTAAAATTCTATTATCATTTGCTTTCACTTGTTTTAAGCTATATTCTTTATCTTTTAAAGTCTTAAAGTGTTTTATAGAATAATTTTGATTTTCTTTACTGTCCTCTTCCAGTTTTCTTACCAAACTCTTTACAAGTTATGCTTGTAAGACTAATTCTTTATCCTTTATGCGTTGCTGCTTATAATCTGCATAGGTTCTATCCGTTTTGTTGGTCAAATAAGATTACCATTTCTCTTTTTAATTTTTATTTGTTCCTTTATTTTATTGTTCCACCATTTAGTTTGTTTTGTTCCTTTGGTCACTCCCTTTATTCCACAAATTTCTTTTGCTGTTTCCAAAAGTATAACTCTAAAACACTTCCACAATCCTTCTAAATCCATTTGTTCCCATCGTTTTAGGTCGACTTCTATTTTCTCTTCTACTAATTTTTTATATATTACAGCTACTTCTTTTCTTTTAATTTATACGCCCTTGTTGCCTTCTTTTCCATGTGCCTTGTGTTTCTATTATTTTCCAGTGTTTTAGTTTCAAACCTTACTTTTGTTATTACCAAGAAATGGTCACTGAATATTTCAGCTTCTCTACTTACTTTTACGTCTTTAATTTCTTTCCTGAATGGTTTGTTAACAACAATCTATTATGGATTTTTCACTTTTACTAGGCGCCTCCCTTGTATATTTGTGTATATCTTTATGCATAAAGAATGTGTTCATTATAATGAGATTGTTTTCTGTGCAGAACTGTAGTAATCGATCTCCATTCTTATTTTTGTGTACTTCACCTTGTTGTCCAATTGCATCTATTTTGTTGTTATTTCTTTTGCCAACTCGGCAATTTAAGTCACCTAATATTATTATTCTACTATCTTTTATATTTTCTACTATATACGACATATCTTCCCATAATTCATCCTTCTTTTGTTCTTTTTTATCTTCATCTGGTCCGTAGGTTACTAGTATTGTTGTATTGCATCGTTTATCTAGTTGGAGTTCAATTCTTAATATTCTCGAAGATATACATTCCTATTTAATTATATCTTTGATGTAAGGTCCTTTAATTATACAACCAACTCCTTCTGCTGCTCTTTTTCTACTCTTACTCTACTATATATTAATAGGTGACCACTGTCCATATTTACAATTCCATTCCCTTTTTTCTTTGTTTCCGTAATGCCTAAAATGTCTAGTCCTGCTTGTTCAAATTCTTGTATAATTCTTGTTCTTTCCCGTTTAAACTTCTAATATTCCATGTTCCCATTTTTATTTGCTTTTCCAATTTTGGTCTTTATATTTATCGTTTATGTGTATTTGGTGTTTGTCCGTGTCCTTTGCCTTATATCTGGCATGCGATGTGCTATTTAGTTTTTGACTTGTTTTTGTTGTGGAGTGTTTTTTCTAAAACGGCCTTTTTATTGTTACATTTCCATGCTGTTTCATCTATTATTATTTTGTGATAACCTACTTTAGTTAATCTTCCTTGTTTCCTTTCATGTACTGCTCTCATTCGGATTTGCCTATCTACATCTCTTTCATTTTTCGTTAAATCATTGTTGATGAAAATTTTGCGCCTTCTTGCATTCTTCAATTTTGTTTTATTTTGCATGATTTTTATTTTGTCTTCAAAATTCTTTGTTCCAACACACGCATCTGTGGTCCTATCTTATATGCTGATTTAATGGGTATATCTAATTCTAAATTTTGTTCAAAGAACATGGTCATTTCGTCGTTTATATTACTTGAAGCTCTTGTATCTATTTCTATTCCTGTTACTACAATGTTTGTTTGTTTCTCTCTATTTTTTCTAATCTTTCGTTTGTGTCTCGTAATTCGGTTTTTATGTGTTCATTTTGATTTTTATTTTAGCATTTTTTTGTTTTCGTTTTCCGTTTCTAGGTTCATTATTTTTTGTCTAAATTCTTGTTGATCGGTTCTTATTTGGTTTACTTTGCAAATTTTGTAATATGTTTAATATTTGGTCTATTTTTGCTTCTTGTTTTTTCCTTGGTGACCTAAGCGTTCTCTTGCTTTTATTTCTGATTCTTTTTCGCTCATTGTTACGTCTTCCTTTTCTTTTATTTTCATTCGTATCTGTATGGCTCATGTTTAATAGTTTCGATAAATTTAAAGTTCAATGGGCTTTTATCGGTCAGTTATAAAGCTGTTTATATATGACGGTCACGATTGATACTTGAATTGAGTGCGCGCGCTAGAATTGTTATTGGTCTTCGTACTTACAATTTTGCAAATGTTTGTACCACGTCTTCGGCGTGAAATAGAATGTATTAGTCCGGGTCAACCCCTCGAAAACTAAAGTACGCTTTTTCTAACCTAACCTCGTTTAATTTTTATTCTTCTTCTTACTATATTAATAGGTTGGTTACTGAACTTAACTCCTTTTGTCCGATTTGTCACTTTCAATCCTATACACTTTTTACAATTAATGGCACTTATTTTACGATAATCGCTTGAAATTGCAGTATGTGACGGAGCCGACACGTCGGTACTCACGTTGCTATTTATATACACTTTTTTTATTTTTATAACTATATTTTGCTATTAATTTTATATGACATTATCCATTGTTGTGTCTATGTGTTTCTATGTGTGTTGATCGAAGTCTAATCGCTATAATAATATGCATATTTCTATCAACGTACGGTTTGTTTCTGTGTCTACGAGTTCCTAGTGGCTCTAGATATCTCTTATACGTAATCCTAGGTGGCGCTTTATAAATTCTTCGTATAGTGTAGAAGTTTTTATTTTGAACGATTCTCAATAAGCCCACAACCACTTCCGAATAAGGGGAGCTGCCGGCAAGGCCTTCTAGCACTGCTATATTTTTGAGTTTGTTTGCAAATAAACCGTAACATACATTCAGAGATTATTACTGTAGATAGAGAATGCTTTTCTCTTAAATTATATTATTACATTGAGTCGCTACCACCAACAGAAACAGCAGGACAACAACATTCGTTTCCAACCTATCACCATAGTAAGCAGTGGTATGAAAATGAACTAAATGCAGAGCAATGGGGACGAAAAAAACAAGGACGGTCTAACTCCTTTTACCACACTGAAGTCCCAGCTCCCGAAACCTTGTGAAAACTTATTTCTTCCAAATGCAAAAGAAAAAATGTCAGAGAGCATGTGAATGCAGAAAAGCTTGATAAAAGTGATAATCCCATCTCGGATGATATGGAGGAAATTTTTATCTGTGACCGTGCAATCGGTAAACTACTGATTTTACAAAAAAAGGGAGTACATAAAATATAGGATTTTTTTTAGTTTTAGGCTAAGCTACTAATATCGTTTAACAATATTTGTAAGTATTCGCGATTAGCCTTAGAATGCCTAGAATCGTGGGCATTATTTTTTCTCGCAAACGTACATGACTACTAGAATATAATTTAAAAAAAAAACTGTTTAAAATACGGGGAAACCAGGATGCGGGTAACTAAATAATGGCACCCTATGTTTTTAGTTAATTATAAAACCAAAGCTTAATTTAAAAAAATTATCCAAGTATTCTATGAGTTAAGAAAACATTAGACAAAAAGGGTAGATTGTTTTGTCTATGTTGTCATAGTATAACAACTTGTATAACAATAAACATTATGCCAAAGTGCGGTAAGCATTTTTCTTATTTAAAAGTACTACTTTATATTGAGTAGTTAAATACTAAAATCTAATATTTGCAGTATCTTTAGAAGTATATTACTCATATACGATTCTAGCTAAATTTCTCACCCTAAAATTCTAATCTTGTATTTTTTCTATTTGTTACAGTTTATTGCCAATGCAAATAATATGAAACGCGACCTAAATAAAATTTCCTCCCACGCCTAACAATGGTACTATAAAAATTAAGTGTGAATAGGCTCATTATTTATTGTAATTATAGTCGTTCTTAAAAAAAAACGTATTTTTTCTTCTTGCATTAAATGAAAGTTAGACATCCCAAACATAAGCATTGATCTTAAGTTTTTTCTTTTCAGTTATATATTTTTAATTTAAAACATGGTAGAGACGTCATAGAAAGCTGAAGTATTTATTTTAGGTGCCTCATCTTGAACTAGACCTGCAGACAATATTGATTTCAGGTTTATTCTAAATTTCAAATGATTTTTTCCCTTGAAAAAAGTCATGTGTCTTTGTTTGTTAAAATCTGCAATAATAAATTATTCTGCGTTTACTTTCTTTATGTAAAAGCCATAATTTACAGTGCCTATTCCTGACATGAAATTATGATAAAAAGTCTATACAGGGTGGTCACTTTCAATAAGCTCACCATTGGGATATTCTAAGCGGTGAGAGCATCGGTTAAATTAGAGAAAAGTCGCACATTTTAACCACTTTTATGAATTAAAGAAAAGTAAATTTCCACTCATTCTTATGTTATGACAAAAAACTTATTATTTATTAATAAAAATCAATTATCTAATATGGCGCTTATAAAAAAAAAACAAAAGTAACCGTTTAAAAATCAACTTTTGAGTGAACCTACAAAATTTTTGATAGTCTTATTAATAAGCAGCTGGTCAAAAATGTAAATCTAGTAAGTTTCATAAAAATTGTTAAATAAGTAAAAATGTTATAACAGAAAGAGAAAAATGACAATTTTCAGTTTTTTGTCATAAATTGAGAATGAGTGGGAATATCTTACTTTTTATTTTTAATTCTTAAAAGTGGTTAAAATGTGCGACTTTTCTCTAATTCAACCGATGCTGTATCTTCCATCGCTTAGAATATCCCAATGGTGAGCTTCTGGTAAGTGACCAACCTGTATATGCATGTGTTCGAAATTGCTTGGTTTTTGATATATAGATAGTGTTGAAGTTAAAAAAAAATGAGGTAATTCTCTGTGGAAGTTTAGTGTACAGGTACAGGGAAATAGAAGAATATATAGGAAATACAAGGAATTACTACAATATATCGAGGAAGTACAAGGAAATATAAGCAAGTACTAGGCAGTACAGCTTTTACCCACGAATTCTCTTATATCATCCACCTACCGGTAATTGTGGCTATTGCAACACTGCAACATCTTTGAAGTGTGAGTAAGCAGTAAGCACGTGTAGTAGTAAAATTAAGAGAGAAGCAATTTAGTCAAACTAAAATACTATAATAATCATAACACGTGTGGTCACCTCTTCAAAAATTTTAATAGGGCTTACGGGGTCTGGTTTTATTTGTTGGGAAGCTTAGGATATTACTTGTATCGTGTTATGTTTAAATTAATTTGTAGTGTTGCGTTTCAAAAATCTTCTAGGTCATCAAATTAGTCATTACAAGCAAACTACTATGTCAAAGTTACGTAATTAGAAAAACGATATAATTTTCAATCGATAAAGAAGAGAATTCTGAGGAACTTTCAATCATCCCTTAAAAAGGGGTAGAACAAAGTGGAAATAGTGCCATTTCTTCTATAAAGTAGCAGTTCAGCTTTTCAATGTTGCTCATTCCAATAAAAATGTCAACAGTCCATAGTGGTTCCCATACTTTTTTTTCTCATATACCACTTTAAACATTTTGCTGGATCTGGTGGACCCCTGCAGCTATTACATTTACTAACTTACTTCCAAAACCCGAAAAAGTATATGTCTATGTAAATCTGTGTTGTGGCTATTTTCAATCAACTATGAGTTGAAAGTTTTCGAAAAAAGGTGAGAATTTATATTGCTTTGATTATGCTGTGAGTATTGTCATTCAAGCTAAGTTTCAAAGCCAGTCTAAAAGCGTCTTCATCCAACAGTTGGATTCCTACTTTACTTTTTGTATTCTAAGATTGACTCACAGTACAAGAAACCAATAATCTCCCACTTCGGAGTGGTAAAAGTAAAAATAAATATTTTCTTGTTTTGTAGCTATTTATTCAAACACAAAAATTACTACACTTTTAATTATGTTGTTATAACAGTCTTAGTAGAATCAAAATTTAACATCAAAACTAATAATGATTATTATTTTAAAAACAGTCGCAATATAATCAAAACTTTGATTATATTGTGACTGTTTTTAAAATAATAATCATTATTAGTTTTTGATGTTATCTTTATCTCAGATTACCATTGTAATCTGAGATAAAAGTTATAATTTTAATGGGAGGGATGTACTTGGTGAATTGACAGCAAATTATCAATATTTGGCTTGAGTTTAGTTAAGTATAACCGTAAATCTCCTCGCTCTGTAATATTTAATCTGCTCCGTTTTTGTCAACAAGTTTGTTACGGCACTAAAACTGCGTTCGACAAGATATGACGAAGGAAACGCTATTAGAAATTTTTGCACAATTCCCCACAGCCCTGGATATTTTTCAGGTATTTGTGCCTGCAGCCAAAATGATTGATACCCTCTTTTGAATGCTACTTTGAGCTCCTCATTAGTGCTAAGCTCGAGTAGCTCTTCTTGCAGTACCACATTTTCCACTTCAGTTTCATCATATGGATTTATTATCCATGGTGGTATATCCATCGACAGAATGTCTTCAAATTTGATTTTAAAATCATCATACAGGGCAATCAAATGTTGAACATACGTCTGAATATCTTCGTCAAGGCATGCACCTTTCGACAACCAGCGTACTTCGTTATGTAGCAACAATCGTTGGAAGTCCTCATCATTTTCTTCGCACAACTGTGCAAATAAGCGCGTATTTAATGCATTGCTTCTTATTTTGTTAACTGCATTAATCACAAATTGAAGCGCTTGGTGCAATCTATCACTCAATTTTTTCGCTACTAGATGTTATCGGTGAATGACACAGTGAATTGCAATTACCTCTGGTATAATACTTTTAAGATGACTTATAAACCCACGATATCGCCCGACCATGGCAGGAGCTCCATCTGTTGCCACCGAAATAATGTTTGTGAATGCAATTGATTTTTCCGTAAAAAATCATTCAGAACATTAAAAATTGATTCACCTTTAGTGTCAGTCTTCAAAGTTTTCGCGAATAGTAACTCTTCAAACATTTGTTCGCCTTTGATAAATCGAACATATGCCAATAATAATGCTTCATTGCCAGGTAAAGTTGACTCGTCCAGTTGAATAGAAAAATGAGTTGTTTGCAGATAATTACACAAGAAACTTTCAACATCAGAGCTCATTTCATCAATACGTCTTTGTACAGTGTTGTTACTCAAAGGAATTCTTTTAAGTATGTCAAATGAAGATTTGTGCAGGACAGTTTTAAGACCTCTTCAACAGCAGGCAAAATTAACTCCTCTCAATGGTATGCGGTTTCCCAGATTTTGCTATAAGTAATGAGATATTGTAAGATGCCCGCAAGCCATCGTCGTTGCTTTCAGACGTTGAAGCGAACATACTATGCACGGTGGGTCTCTTTTCATACTTTTCCTTCAATGTTTGGAAATATTTCAAATCCTTACCTATTTTGTCAGGATGACACCTTCTTAGATGATCTTCCAGCTTCGATGGTTTCATAGAGTCATTGCTCAAGACTTTGTTGCATAAAAGACACATGGGTAATCGCTTGTCTGTATTTGATGGAAGAAAACCAAATTTCAAATATTCAACACTGTACTGTCGACACTTCTTCTTAGATTCAGCCATGTTTCGTATCAATTACTTACCTGTAAATATGAAAAAAATGTTTGTTAAGTAATCTTAAAATGATTTAACAAACATAATAGAAGTGGCTTTTAAAGATACAAGTTGATAACAAATAGATAGGTAGGTACTTACTTTTCCAACACTGGCAAACAATAATATCAATTCACTTTAATTTTCAAAGTCTGAAAACTACTTCCGTCACTGGTGAACACTTATATAGGTACACTTTCTTTTTGAAATTCCGGAAACAACTGAGTAATGTTTATCATTCGCATTCGTATTTATATTAAAGAAAAATCCAACAAGTTCATGCAAGTTCAAACACGACTTTAACTAGGCGGGCGGGCGGCGCGGCATCGGCGAGTCTTGACACGCTCTTTCTGAATATGGAATATGCAAGTTCTTACAAAAACAATTGCTGAGCTTCTTATAATACTGTCTGCCTATATATATTATTGTCTCCCTTATTCATAGGAGAAGTCAAGTCGGGTCACCTAATACATTTTTATAGACCCCCGTTAACGAGTTGTGGACCCCCATTTTTTCCACGCAAGCGTAGACCCCTATCGGGCTCCCGTGGACCCCTGGGGGTCCACCTGGACCACTTTGGGAATCTAGGTATAAACTAAAACTTGTCCATGAGCTTAATAAAAATGAAACGCATATTTGTCTTCTCAGACAAATGTATATTATTATATTTGAATGCTAAGGATTTGAAAAAACAAACAGGTTTTCACTGTATGGCGAGCATATTGTAGAACCTCTCTATCTTGCAGAAAATTTGAATGATGATGTTTATCTCTAATTCCTGCATAAACTGTGACCTAAAATTTATGCAATTGCTTCAAAACAATGAGAACTTCTACAAAGAATATTTACGTTTACAGCAAGATGGCTGCAAGCGTAAGACAATTTTTGGACGAACGCTTTCCTGATCAATGGATCGCATGGTGAGATCCTATTAAGTGTCCAGCTTGTTGGAGCTATCTGAACTAACTTAATTTCTTTTTGTTGGGACATCAAAAACTGTTTACTATGTTACTCCACCATAACCTTAAATATGTTCAAACATTTATTGAATTGAGAGCTATTATTATTATTTTGTTATTAGTGAGACGTTTCTTTAACCTGTCTGTTTGATTCCTCTCCTAAAAGAAGGTTAAAGAAACTTGTTCTGATAAAAATAAGGATAAAGTATACCTATACCGGCAATTATTGACGTTTTCAATAAATCAAATTAAATTACGTCAAGTAAGCATAAGACGAAGGGAATTAAAAAAATGTCTGCTTTTTTTCAGCACTATTAATTTATTATTTTTACACCCTATACGTAACGAGTACGTAAGACATGATAAAAAAACATCACATTCCTTTAACAATGCTGTAAGTTCGAAAATAAAGAACTATTTCACACATTTCCAAAATAAAATTGTTGAAGAGGCGCTAACCCCTCTATGAGGGATGATCGTTAGAGATTGAAAGTCTCTATCTGAATTCTTTTCTTCGCCGATTGATAATCATATCGTCTTTCCATTTACTTAAACGCTACATAGTTTACTTATAATTGCCAAGAACATTATTTTATTGAAAATTAAACCACAGAGTTACAAACATCTCAATCGAGTAGATGAAGTATCAGGTAAGTATCAAATAAGTAATAGAAGTACCGGAGAAGTACATGACGTAATAAGTACTGAAGAAATACAGAATTATATGAAATATAAAAGTATTCTACTTAATGAAAGTACTTAGTATACAAATTACGGCTCAGCGGTTTAGCCATCGTTTGAAACTTTACGAATTTTGGCAAAATCGCATAGAGTTTCTCTCAATATTTGTAACGCGGCCGGTTTTGGGGAGGGGGGCAGGGGGGTCCTCTCTTTGAAAAAATAATAGTGTGTGAAATGTCAAAAAACTCGTCACTATTCTCAGAAAGAGCAACAAATAGCGTACAAAAAAGAACCACTTATTGCATTTGCTAGAACAAACCGTTTTCGAGAAAATCGAAATAATATTCAAAATGTCGATAAAATTTAGACAACTAAAAAAAATGCTCTAGGCAAGATTATAAGACCTAATCTATCATAACATTTTGCTAAAACTCTTAAAGAATCAAAGAACCGTTTTCTAAAAAATAATAGGATTCAAATTTTTTTTAAGTTCAACAGTGTATGTCAAAAACAAGATATTTTTGGACACATGTTTATATAAAATTTTTGTCATAATTTCAAGTCAGGAACACGTACTAGAAATTATAAAAACAAATTTAGAGACACCATGTATATTTCCTATTCTCTGGTAGTGCAATCACAATAATTAAGAAAGAAGAAAGAAATTTACTTTTGGATACAGAAATAATTACATTAAACTGTTTGCAAGGTTTCCTGTGGTTTTTGATTTTGTTACACCACAAAACTGAAATCACAATCAATTGTGTAGCAAACGAAGGTGCCGGCTAACTATACGAGAGGGTGTGAGTAAGGACGAGTCTCTCACTTACCTTATTGAGGGCTAAAAGGGTCCTTAAAAGAAGTGCAATTGGTGTTGTCAGGCGCCACCCTAATCTTTTAATTGTTTAGACAAATGCTCACTAAAGAATAGGGAAGAAAGCAAACACTTGCGGTAATAAAAGAGATAAATCATTACTAACAGTTCTCTCTATTAAATTAAAAAACAAATACACGGGTGAATGCCCGGGGTCCTAGACCTATTTGTATACGTTGCCTATAATACTAACATTCAATTCGCTATCGATCGCCTAAATCTACTACATAATGAGTTCCAAAAAAGTAGAACCGCCAACAACTTATTACATAATTTAGCCTACTTTACGCGACCTACCTTAATTTAAGTTCACGCACACAAATTTAACCATCGCGGAAGCTTCTGAAGAAACGAAAAGTTCCTACGTTAATTGTCTTCTTTCTTCTAATCCATCACCAGCGTAATTAATCCTTAACACGAAAGTATTTTCAATAGGAACACATTTCTTAATCCGACGAAGTCGTTTACTAGCAGTAGTTAGTTGTCTTCTTTCTTCTAATCGATCACCAGCGTAATTAATCCTTAACACGAGAGTATTTTCAATAAGAACACATTTCTTAATCCGACGAAGTCGTTTACTTGCAGTACTGCTGCCGTAAAATAAAATTTGCGCGCTTCAGAGTTGGTACTTATCCGTAATACGGGATTATCAAATCTTCCACATATTCGATCGGTATTCTCTTAAGGGCGGCGAAAGAAAGTTCGTTTCTGGTTACTGTTTACTTAATTTTTATTTTAAGTTCACGCACATGATTTACGACACTTGAGTTCTGACGCGATTGTTAAAATTTAACAACGTTAATCCGCTATGTCGTTGCGTAACTAACTAACAACCAAACATCTTATTGGTTCGGAGTCTACTCAAGAACTAAAAACTAACATCGGGTAACAAAGCGTCAACCCCACTTATCGGTTCTTTTCACACACCGAACGTTACAAAAAATTATTGCGCTACAATTTTCTTAGAATTAACAAACGAAACCGCTTACCTAGAATTTAGACCGTGGGCGCAAAGCCGTGTGTTATTTCTCTTTTAATCAAACATATCGTTAAATTAACTGATAACGTCGGCCAACACCGACTGTAATTCCCAGAAGGAAACAAAGAAACCCTTGATCCAGCAAAACTAAATGCGACATGTGAAGTAGAATTCAAAGAACTCGAAGTGTGAGACCTATGAAATAAGGATTTTCTGAAAACTCTAATTGCCTGAACGTGACGATAATATCCTTTATAACTCTGAATTAAGAAAAATATCAAATGACCAAAAACAATTTCCAACAATCTTGACCCTGAGCACACGTGCATTGCAGCGTAACGGAAACATTTCGAAACATTAATGCATCTCTATCCCAAAGAGCTTTTACAAATCAAAATTTATTTATGCGTACAAAAAAATCAGTTCTTCACCAAAAGGACAATTTCCTTAATTTTGTTTGTAATAAGCTTGTACAGACATAGAACAGGGAACGGATCCGGGTACTATATTTGATAATGAAGTGTAGTCTTCGACGGTTTCAGCTTTCGCTAAGCTTAGGGAACAGAAATAAAGTTTTAGAATGGAAAGCGATGAAACGAAAAGCAGCATATAAATCTTTAATTAAAATCTTGACCGTGCCGGCGGTTAACGGGGTTTTGCGATGAAGGAACTTTACGGGAATTGTGGTTTCTTTCTGGTTCCGAAATGAAATAGTCAAATATCGGTAGTCGGAGAGATCATGGCAAAGTACGAAAGTGGCGTTCGTGTATATGGGTGAGAGTTTATGCGTAGTGCCTGAAGGGCAAACATACGACTCAGAACGACTACGTTTATCCTGCAGGATTAAAAGCGAATTAGCTTAAAACTCGACTTAGTTAAGCTACTTTTTCTAAATGTTTATCTTGTAACATGCAAAAGGCTGAAAACTAGCTTGGGATTTTTATTAAGCCGTTTGTTAGGTGATTGTGTAGTACGCTTATATGTCAGTGTTATAGACTGTCATAGTACCTACGTTTATAACCTCTGTGATTTCTTACATGTATTTTTACGTGTCGCATTGCATTGTATTTTTGAAAAGTTTATCTACAAATTGACATTTTTGACACATTTATTTTTGGAATTTTTAGTTTCTGAAGCTAATCAATTTATTTATTCAACTAAATAAATGCTGTTTAAGTGGATAAGCCTGTTTCCAAAGAGCTTGGCTTAACTAATGTAATCTAAAGTTAAGCTTAAACCGTTTTGTTTGTTTCTTGAATTTTAAGTCAATCCTTAAAGTTTTTCATTTTTAATCCGGCGGGATAAACGTAGTCAATAAGAGCAAACACCGAAAAGTCAATTTAAGAATTTTCTTACTTTAACCTAGTCAGATGTGCAATGACGTGTTCGAATAGCGAAAATGCGACACCATCAACACAATATACGGAAAGGGAGTTAAACAGGACCTCCACAGGAAGAACTCTTTCTGACGTACGGAGAACTACAATTACAAGAAATTATGCACATTTAATTTCAATTAAATTAACTGAGTGTTTATATGTTTAAATAATATAAATATTGTAAGATTTTAATATTTTTATAGCTATGACTCTTCTTCTTCTTCTTTATCTTTCTCTTTTGAGGTAGGCAATTGCCTGTATTTTCTTCTTATGCCTCTGCTTCTTCCTACGTCCAACATTCTTTCCACCGTTTTAATGGCCTCCCTTGTGCTCTTTTTCCCTGAGGTTTATCATATTTTGCTCTTTTTACTAGTTTATCTTCCGCCATTCGTTCTATGTGCTTATTCCAGTATTTTCTACGGCCTCTTACATATCTTTTTATATCTTGTATATTACACTTTTGTTGTATGTCTTCATTTCTACATCTGTCTCTTAAAGTTTTCCCCTGTATTGTTCTTATGGTTTTCATTTCTGTAGTTCTTATGAGTTGTATAGATCTTTCTGTATCAGCCCTGGTTTCTGCACTGTATGTCATAATTGGTCTTGCTATCGTTTTGTATATCCTTACCTTGCTTTCAGTGGACATGTACATGTTGCGAAAGACTATATCCCTTAGGCATCCTATTGCTCTTGCAGCTTTTATTGTTTGAGCTTTTACTACTGTGTATAAGCTTCTGTCATTTGTAATTGCACTTCCCAGATAGGTGAAATTCATTACCTGTTGTATTGTCTTCCTATCGTTTTCCAGTTTACATCTGATTGGTTGCTTTGCGATAGTCATACACTTTGTTTTATCGACATTTATTGTCATGTTAAGCTTTTTTGCCTTTGCCTTTGTAAGTTATCCTCCGATTCAGCTATTAATACCGCGTCATCTGCGTAACAAACTATATTGAATGATGTAGTTTCCATTTTATAGCCAAGGTCTTTAGGTAAACTTCCTATTATAGAATCTATTATCAAGTTGAATAGGAATGGGCTCAAGGAATCACCCTGTCTTATTCCTTTTTATGTTTACCGTATCGCTTAATGTGTGTCCTACCTTTACTCTAGTTGTGCATCCTCGATTTATTTCTGTAATTAAGTTTTTCCACTGGTCATTAACTTCTTTTTCATTTAATTTTTCAACTACATCTTTTAATTGACTCTATCAAAAGCCTTCGTCATGTCAATAAAACAGAGATATGCTGGTTTTGATATTCTAATGATTTTTCAACCAGTTTTCTTAAAATAGATGGATCGGTTTTTCCTAAATCATTGCTGTTCTTCTCTGATTTGTATAGATTTATTTAGTTCTTGTAGTATTAACTTAGTAAAGACTTTAAAAGAGGTATTAAGAAGTGTAATGCATTTGTAATTATTTGGGTCGATTTTATCCCCTTTTTGAACACTGGTACTACTAGTCTGCATTTCCATTCATTAGGTATGGTCTGGGTATTGATTAAGCTCTGAAGTATTTTGTGCATTTCCTTAAATATGAAGGGGATGTTTTAATTAAGCATCTCGTTGACTATTCCATCGGGTTCTTCCGTCTTTCTATTTTTCAAGCTGTTAAAGATATCTTTGACCTCTTGTTCTGATATAATTTTCATTTGAGTGTGTTGTGTCTGTTGATTTTCATTATGTATTATTTTTTCTTCCTGTTCTGATTTGTATAATTTTGTGAAGTAAGTTCTCCATTCTGTTGTTGTTATTTGATTTGTCTGAAATGTCTTTTGATTTCCATTTTGTTTCTCCTTAGCATACCATAGATCTTTCTTTGTCCACCATAAAGATCGTTTTTCATGTCCTTCAAGAATTTTTCCCAATATGTTTCTTTGATTTGTTTAATCTGTCTATTTGTTTCATTACGTATTGTAATATATCCAAACCAATTTTTATGGTTTTGTTTTTTAAGAATCGTATGTATGCTGCCTTTTTCTTTGCGTTATTGCTTTAACGTCGGTAGTGAACCACGGCGTTCTATAACTTCTATAACTGTAACTCAATTACAGATTGTCTTCCTCTTGTGTCTTGCCATGTATACTTATATTTCATGTCGTGATCAAAGAATGTGTTATTGATTCTCAGGTTGTTTATTCCTGCGAACGATTTAAGTAAGAGGCCATTATCATTTTCTGTGTTTTCATTGAATCTTTGAGTTATCCCTGGGGATAATTCTGGCATTAAAGTTGCCTAATAATAATATTTTCTCACCTGGTGATATGGCGTCGAGTGCTATTTGTAATTCGTCATAAAAGTTTTTGTTTCTTGGATGCTTTTTGTTATATGAGGTGCATATACGCTAATAAGGTGTACATCTTCTTTTGGATGGTTACCGTTATTCGAAGTATTCTGTCATTTATGTTCTTTTCACTTTTTATTAATTGTTCTAACTTCTTGTGGACTAGGAATGCTACTCCAGAAGCTGCCCTTTCTTGTTTGGGTACTTTACTATAAATTAAAATATAGTCTGATATGTTTTCTTTTCCTTTTCCTTTCTTTTTGGTTTCGTTCAATGCACAAATAGTGATATTTTTCTCTTTTATTTCTATTATTATTTCTTGGTTTTTGTATTCGATGACTGTGTATTCCATGTTGCTAATCGTAATGGTGTTCTCTTTTTCCATTTTCGCGCGTGGGTCGTTTTTTCGTTTTTCTGTCCGGGTTCCGAGTCAATTGAAGTTCTGTGAGCAATGGGTGTTTTACATGTCCAGTGGGTTCCAGAGATGTTCCCTCCTCCTTTATCCGGGCTTGGAACCGGCAACAGCACCACTGAGTTACTCAGTCCACCCAGCGGTACTGCATGCGGAGCTGTGTATTATTATTAAGTAACCCTGTTTTATCTGATGATTAATTTAGTCAAAAAATATCAACATTAGTGAAACACAAATATTTTGCAAGTTTTTTTCTATAAAATAATACAGTGCTTTCATTTAAAAACTTCTCACTTTTAATATACAGTGTGTCTACTTAAGTTGGACTCATATGGGAAAAAGTTCTGCATTATCCAAAATTTAAAATGCAGATATCATCAGATATTTCTTATTTTAAGCCGTATACGAGGATGTTAAAATATTAATCTTATTCTAGAGTAAAGTACCTTTATTTTTTACAATACAGAAAAATTTTTATGAAGTAATGTTGTTTAAAATTAAAAGTTATATTAAATATGCAATTACAGCTATTTAGCATGAAATTTAAGATTTGGTGATTGTTTACGTTTTACATTATAAATTGTACCAAGCCAGAATAATTAATACGGAATGAATAGTAAATAATCACCAAATCTTAATTTTCATGCTAAATAGCTGTAATTGCATAATTGAATATATCTTTTAATTTTAAATAACTTTACTTTATAAAATTTTTCTGTATTGTAAAAGTAAAGGTACTTTACTCTTGAGTAAGATTAATATTTTTTGACAAACTTCGTATACGGCTTAAAATAAGAAATATTAGGTTTTAGATAATACAGAACTTTTTATAAAGAATAACTTTTTTTCCTAAAACTAATAATAAAAAGTTTCCCATATGAGTCCAACTTAAGTAGACACACTGTATAATAAAATTTTAAAGTGAGAATGAGTGGAGATTAAGGGATGAAAGGTAAAATTCTATAAACAATATTTTTGAATGTCCCCTCGACATTTAAATTGACGTATTATTTTTCTCTAGATTGGGATTCCATTGCTAAAAAAAAATTAGAGTGACAAGTTTTTAAATGAAAGCACTGTATAATTTATTTTGTCATCTTTTTAAATTAATCTGAAAGATCATTTGCATTAAAAACAAAATTTTAATACCATTAAATTGTCATTTCAAATTCTAGTTATCATCGCTTTTGTCCAAAAACAGATATTTTAAAATCAATTAAGAACATACAAAAAAAAACGTTAAAACATTAAAACCAAGCCTAGTTAATTATTAAAAACAGATGGATTTAGATGCCATTGACTACAGTAATCGTTTAAATTTATTTCTCGTAGTAAATTTTATTACATCCTTATTTTCTTGTAAGTTGTTGTCAATAGTACAGGAATAGACGCAACAATGGCATAATCTTATTAATCCTATTTTATTGTTTCTGTTTAGGTAGCACCGATATACTATAAAGCTGCGTAATCTAAATGAATAAATAATACACAATGAGTGGAAGTGAACAAAGTCGATTCAAATCATTAATAAACTTATATTTTATGCAAATTAGTATCTCGACTACATCGCAATCTAGTATGACCAGATTTTTATTTTTTTTCTTATTTATATGTGTTTTCTAAAATAAACAAAAATGATATCGTTTATGTTTTTTGAGTATAAATAAATTCAAGGCGTATGTCGAGTTTTGTGTAGGCGTATATAACAAAGAACTTCCGCTTACGGAGTTTTATTAAAGCACAAATTTCCGAACCACAGCCAACCATAAACCAACAAAAAATAGTGCACATATTTTCATAATGAAAGCAGATTAAAAACACCTTTAAACAGAATTTTCCCTTTTAAGATTGAAACTTTCAACAACGAGCTTTTTGTCGCGGTTGAAGAATATTGAAAGGAAAACCTATTTCCACACAAAACTTTTGCTCTTGTTCGTAAAACGGTTAATTTCTAATGAAAGCAAACGAATCAGCAGAAATGTTTTAAATTGAAGAAAGTAATTAACTCGAAGAACTTGTTCGACTTCTGCGTATTTACGTTTAAATTTTCAATGATGCCCGTTGATTGACGTCATTGTTACATCACAAACTTGATTCTATTAACAAATGTTTTCGCCAACTGCTGTCACAGATTTCTGGTAGAACATTTGTCACTGCCACTTAGAGCGGGTGTGCACGTTAGGGGTTGCTTCCGGGATAAAAATGCTTTACACAGTGTGCGCCTACGCTTAGGAAACCGACAGATTATAATAATATTCGACAAGAGTAATAAAGAAAACCTAATGTAAATTATACCTTTTGTGATCTTCTTTAAAGGACTGACGCGTAATTATCAGCATCTTTATATGAAAACCTCTTCACAACGTTTAAATTTTTTTTTTATCTATATTAGGATCACAATCCGGAAAGTTTTTATTTCTGCAAAAAAAATAATAGCATTTAAGCTGGTACATAAAAACTTCTTTCTCAGAAAGACTTTTAAATACGGCATTTGTATGGCACGTAATTTTCAATATTTTTTTCTGTTTCCGTTCCTGTTTTATAATTTAATCGTTTTAAAACTCTAAAAAAGTTTACTTTTAATCCAATTTGTTTCGAATGACCTCATTTTTACACCAAACGTTCACTTTCTCTCATTTAATTTTAGGCTATTACGAATTCCTTTCTGACTATTTTCATGATCACAATTTTTATTTCTTAATTGATCCTTGTGAAGTATTAATAAAGTCCTAATTTTATTTAGAATTAGTAAATTATCGCAAACATGAACCAACTTTGTCAAACAATTGTTATCATAAACTTAAGTTATTAATTTCCAACCCAAACTAGATCCGAAAAAAGATAAGATGAACATAAAAATTGTACAAAATCAATAAAACATCAAAATGAAATGCACTTAAATAGTAAATTAAGATACGAGTTTTATAAGAAGCATTTTGGCGCACGCACGGTTTAAGGCATGAAGAAAGGAGTAAGTGCGACAAAATGCCAGATACACGAGTATCATACAGAATTTTTTATAATTTACGCCTCTTTTGTAGAGTAAATAAATAGTTATTTGTCCAACAAGTGAGGAAAGCGATTCTTTTTCCACTTGAGCTCGAGTTACCTCACGAGCGTAGCGAGTGAGGCATTAGAGTGAGAATGGAAAAAGGCTTTCCTCATGTGTTAGGCACAACATTTTTTCCACAACATTCCCCAAAAAAACAACCTAATGGAAGTAATATTTGATAGGTATGTCCCAATAGTCTCGCTACAGTATTTTGTAGTATCGGCGTGGTCTTAATCTGTCATAGCGCAGTCGCGTAATTCTAACTAATAAATGTAGGGTAGTAATTTTTAAGAGTCGAAATATAAGAAATTAAATTAAACAAACCTCATTGAATACTAAATTAAATATTTAACTAAGAACTAGGTGCATATAGTTCTAATGACACATTTTCACATTTTTTAAAGAGGCATTTTTGTAACACTACATTATTTTCTAGCTAGTGAGGAAAAACCAATTTTCCTCACTATTTGTAAAAACGTCCGTTTTCTAAGAATGTCGTGGAAAAATATATTTTGGAAAAAATGCACGTTAGTTTTTTAAGATTGAGGTTGGTAATACAAACTGACATGTCTTGAATGTAAATTTATGACATTATTTAAATTTCATCAAAAAATTCGCGAAATTTTGTTCCAAATACGTAATAACGAAAGCATATCTTACAATTGAGTTGTTATAGTTCTTTCCTTAAGGGTTTCACTACCCTTAAAGGACTTTTCCTCGACATTTTGCCATGTATAGTTTGTACTAAATTTTTAATTTATGCTCAAATATAAAGTAAAATCAAGTTTGAACGTTAATAATTTATAAATTGAAACAAAAACAATATGGTCTTTGATTGAAACAACAATAGTTAAACAAAAATACAGATATATGAATAAAAACAACTTTAAACATTAATTTCATTGTTTTGTTTTCTGGTTCCTGTTAATTAGATACCTACGATGGACAAAAGCATAACGAACAATTTCACTTAAACTTTTGATATCCTGATAGTCTCGTGTGAACATTCTTACACGAGTCTTAAAATTGGTGAGAAACCTAATTGATCGAAATGCCTGGTAACTCTAGTCGCAGTAAACAAAAACGTTACCGTTGCTGCAAAACAAATCTTCATAATGCAATGACACTTCATTAAGAAATCATAAGAAAAGGGTTTTTATTGTACTGAATTTTATTATAATTTCTATTTGTGTATATTATTATTGAACAGATACAGGGTGTCCACGTTGAATAACCGCAATTGATTTCTTGGAAACTAGACGTTGATCATTCTGAAAGCTTTGTCACATGCTAAAGTTAACAGGACCAACTCAGCTAAACTATTTTCAAGATGGTGGCACTTCCGGTTATACCGGAAGTAACTATCAACTTTGTTATTTTAAATAGAACATTCTATATATTATTGCATTTTTAGATTCTACGACAAATTTTGAACAGTTTCAATGTATAATGTTCTATACCTAAGTCTAGCCGTTTCTGACTTATTCAAGATTTTATGTCCAAATGACATTTGCAAGCCAACACAGAAGTATCAATTTTACCTATACGAAAACTCGTATTATTTAATTTGAGGTGATTTCTTTGTAGAGGAAGAATTACTTTAACATATTCTTTATGCCATTATAATAAATATTAATACAGGGTGGTCAAACAAGGAAGGTAAAAATTGTATTGAAAACTCGTTAAAAATCGATTTTTTAAATGGAAACGCCCTATTTTTATAATCTTATTCTGTTTATCATAAAAATAACAGTGACTTCATGTAAGGTAGTTTATTCCAAAAATTTGTAGTTTTGAAATATTCCAAGTTTTACAATTTCTTCAATAGGAACACAGGTATCAGTTAGCAAGGCCAGCAACAGAATAGTGTCAAGTGCTCAAGAAACGTCAATTAGTCACTTGTTCCTTGTAATTTGACAGCTATTAACAATTATATCGGGGCGAATAAATAATACGAAAGAAGATTATTTAAATTTGTTTATTATTTATGGCGAATGTTAGAAAGTTTCATCAAGAACATGCGAAATATTTGCTCGTAGATATCCTGATAAACAGAAACCTTCACCCAACAGTATTAAATGATTTATACAAAACTTTCAAAACATTTCTATACCACTTAATTCTATTCCATTTAAAAAAATCGATTTTGACAAGTTTTTCAATAAAATGTTTACCTTCCTTGTTTGACCACCCTGTATTAATATTTATTATAATAACATACATCGAAAATGTTCAAAATTTACCGTAAAATCTAAAAATGTAAGAATATATAGAGTGTTTTATTTAAAATAACAAAGTAGATAGTTACTTCCGGTATAACCAAAAGTGTCACCATCTTGAAAATATTTTAGCTGAGTTGGCCCTATTGACATTAGCATGTGACGAAGTTTTCAGAATGATCAGACGTCTAGTTTCCGAGAAATCGAACGCGGTTATTCAACGTGGGACACCCTGTATAGAATTCAAGTCCCCATTAAATCATTCAAGTTATCGGTAAAATTTTAACTTAAAATGCTTGCGGGTGTTATTTCGTTGGTATCATATACATTGAATTGGTTTCCTAAAATAAGCATTGATAAAATATCAAAGTATAATTACAATTTAAGCTAACCACTTATTTTCTTCATAAACAATTTGTTTAAAACTATTATAAACATACCTTTCCATCTAGTAGAAACATTCATTAACTATTCTGCAATTAATTTCTCCCCGGATACCTTTCTGATCTGACTATGAAATCACAACTCAATGGATATAAGATATCAGAATATGTGGTGTTAAAATAGTTACTTACCTAACGATTTCGGGAAGATACATTTTTATTCTTTACGGTTAGTTTACTCATACATTAACAACTAGGGAAATACTATTTTAATTAACAGAATAAATGCTCAAACAGTGCCCATTTTCATGAATGCACAATCTGGAATCGGTTCAAAAAAGTCTAAAAGCATCAAGATAAGGTCTAGGTTATGCATTCAACACGATGGAGATTTGTTTGAACATTTATCAAAATAAATTAGTATTTTCGTAGATGTTAGTATTTTAATGAATTTTAAGAAAGTTATTGTTGTACATTAGGTTAACCACAACTTTTATTTGAACTATTTTTTTTCAACGCATTATTTTTTGTATCAATATTTAGAGCAAATGGAGTATTTTTATTTATCATTTATCAAACATTTCAAACGTTTCAAAATGCCAAGACAGTAACCAATATGAAGAAAAGTCAAAACGTCCAACATATTTTTGTCCTAACTGCTTTAAAAGTGTTGGAACTATCCGTGGATAAAAATTCATTTAGGAAGACTACATTCTAATACATGTCTTAAAAATTCACAAAATCCTGAAATACCGATTCATCAGAAGTTGGTAGATTTGAAGGAAACATTGAATTCTTAACCAAATTCCTAAGGGTGCAAGAAATTTAGCTGTTAAACATCTATGTGAGTGTATTAATCTATGCATTCAAGATAATAATCTCAAATCCTGGGAAAAATTTATTACTCTTCTCATATAGATCCCTTGTTAAAAAGCTAACGTCTTTAATTAAAACAAATTTATCTAAGTTGACAGCGATGTTAATTCCTTAAGTGAAGGTGAGGATAAAAACACTTTTCAAGTATTCAATTTGCTTACGTTTCGTTCACAATGCGTGAGCTTCTTTAGAGCGGCTTAAATTTATAGAGTGGAGTCATTACTTATTTGTTCGTCAATTGAAAAACTGTGTGTCATCTAATTATTTATTTATATACGAGTACTTAACATTTTTAATTATTAACGTATATATGTTAATTTTAATTATATGTGGTTGTGTGTTTTTAATCATTAGCGACTCCACTCTATAAATTTAAGCCGTGTTGAAGAAGCTCAAGCATTGTTAGCAAAACGTAAGCAATATTTGAAGAGTTTTTTTATCCTCACCTTCACTAAAAGAAATTTACATCGCCGTCAACCTAAAATCCGTATTAGTAAAATTGTATATTTTAAATACTACTATCTTTATCCTCTTTGCCTATTACTGAAGTAGGTATTAGTTTAGCAAAGAAAATGGAATTGAGAGCAGCAAATTTTGATATTAAAGGAGCTGTTCGAATTTTAACTTCTGATGATACTCTTTGTATGCCTGATGAAGGAACACTTAGAATCTTACAATCAAAACACCCACAACCTTCAAGGACTCTTTTGTTGCCTTCTTCTACAAGTAATGATGACAATAACCTGACAAGAACCCCAGTCGATGTCGCAGCTGCTATTTATTTGTTTCCTGCTGGGTCTGCTTCTGTAATTGATAGCTTACGATCTTAACATTTAAAAGACCTTACCATTATTTCTGCTGGCGATGTAGAAAAATTACTTCTGGACGCAATTATGTCTTTTGTCAATTTTTGTTAAGTGGTAAATTTATTCGTATGGAGCTAATTTTTGCGCATTTAAAAAGAAGGATGGTGGGATTTGTGTAATTGATCTTACCTTCGCCCTCATCAGTTACATTTTTCTACTAAATTTGGCAGTGAACCAGCTATCCATGCCCGTAGAACTTTTGTCTACTCACCTTCAGACAAGAATAAAGTTAAATTTGACTTTAAAATGTTTTTAATTCTGTAAAGCGTGATTGTTTATTAGATCAAATAGAGTTTATATTCTGATCTGTATCCTTTTTATTTTTTGGTGAACATTTAATTTCATTTTTAGTAAGCGTTCAACAAGGTGATCCTTTGGTAGCTTTTAGTTTATCGATTTAACCGATTATTGTGCAATTAAATTGTATATATAATGTATGGTATTTAGACGACGGCAGTTTATGTGATTATCTAGACATTGTTTTTCGGGATCTCAAAACTCTGATCAATTTAAGTAAAAATAATGGTTTGGAACTAAATGTTAGCAAATGTGAATTATTTTTTCGTTCAGGTATTTTACACCAAACCATTTTAACTAAGTTTAGAGAAATTGCTCCCAATATTTGTATTGTCGATAGTCAAGTATTGGAATTACTGGGATGACCTATTTTTGTCACTAATTTTTTGGACACTTCCTTTCCAAAATTATTTAACTGGAATCTCTTGATAAGTAGGTTATTGTTTCTCAACTTTTATGTCGCCTATTTTTTGCTGAAAAATGGTTTCTCTTCTCCAACACTAATTTACTTTATGAGGTGTTTCCTTCTTTGGAAGTATTCTTATTTTTTGAAAATTTTGCTTTCCATTTGAAATTATGTCTTGAATCAATTCTCAATGTCTCTTTAAATAATATTCAATGGATTCAGGCGTCGCTTCCTATTGCCTCCGATGGTTTAAGAGTCCGAACGATCACTGATACTTTTTAACAGCATTTCTTGCTTATGTTCATTTTGTTTCAATATAATTCTTAATAATTCCACAGAAATTCTGTTTAAGAACGATCAGCCTGGAACGATTACAATATTGATTTACCCTCAAATAAATGTATTTAAAAAATTAGATTTTCTCAATCTTAAACGTATTATTGAATCAAATCTTTCTTTTCAAATGATATTTATATTGTTTGATGTCGAGCTGTGCAAAATAAAAAATTTAGTGCTTAGATTCACGCTATTCTTTCTTCTACTATTGGCACCCTTATGGATAATAATTGTTTTCGGATTTATACGGCTTTGCTTTTGAGCAGTCCATTATGTCGTCCTCATATTTGTTTATGTAATACTCCAGTCAATTGTTTTCTTGTATAAAAAGTGTTGGACAATTATTTTGCCACTCAGAAATTAATAAAATTTTACCACGCTTTTTAACATCGATTAACATTCCTTCAACCCTTAAACCAGGTGGTTTTTCTCGTAAACGGCCAGATGGTTTTACTTTAATTCCTTGAAGTAAAGGAATGCGGCTGGTTTGGGATGTAATGCTGCTTAAATGGCTTTGCTAGAAAAAATTTAAATATAAGTACATCTCTTCAACCAATTATAATTTTGTGCCATTTGTGTTTGAAACTTTGGACTCTTGGTGTGAAGAAGTCGTAAAATTAATTAGTGCCGTTGGTCATAAATTACATGTGATTTCGAAAGACCGTAGTTTTAAATTTTTTTTATACAAAGAATTTCTTTTGCTATTTAAAGAGGGAGCGCTTCTAGTGTCATGGGCATTCTTCCTAAGGGCACTAGTGCATTGGAGGAAATATTTTACCTTTGGTTTCTTGTTACTATTGTTTTATTACAATATTAAATTGTTTATTATTTTGTTTACAATAAAATATAATATATTTAATAATATTTTTTAAAAATTTATAATTTAGATGTTTACTTAATTGAACAATTTTTTTCTACAATGCATCTTTTTTACTGGCGTGAAGTTACATTTGGATTTGAAATCAAATGCATTTAAATTTAAAACTTCAAATGAACCTCCGCAGATTTTTTATATGTTGGTCATTGTAACCTTGGCAACAAATTACCTCAAAGTGCCTCAGGGGGTGGCAATTTTTGTTCTAAGTGTAAAAATTGGACCAAAACATTAAACATTCGCAATAATGGGATTGTTTCCTGCAGATTTCTTATATGTTGCTTATTGTAAGCCAGTTGTCCCAACCCTGGCTACAAATTACCTCAAAGTGCGGTCAAGGGGTAGCAATCTTTATTCTAAGTGTAAAAATTATTGCGAATGTTCAATGTTTTTACTGAATTTTGACGCTTGAAATAGAAATTGCCACCCCTTGACGGCACTTTGGGGTAATTTGTGCAAGGGTTGTGAAAACTAGCTTACAATGACCAACATATAAAATATCTGCTGGTGTACAATGCCATTATTGCAAATGTTTAATGTTCTTGCTTAAATTTTACACTTAAAATAAAGATTGCACCCCTGACGGCACTGTGGGGTAATTTTTGCTAGGGTTGTAGATCTGCTTTACAAGGACCAACATATAAAAAATCTGCGAGGGTACAATTTTATTATTGCAAATCTTCAATGTTTTTGATAAATTTTTATACTTAGAATAAAAATTACAATCCCCTGACGGCAGTTTGGGATAATTTGTTGTCAAGGTTATAAGATTATGCTTACAATGCATATGAAAAATCAACGGGGGTACAATCACATTATTGCAAATATTCAATGTTTTTGCTGAATTTTTACACTCAGAATAGAATAAAAAAATTATTGATGGTTATAATAACTGGTTTACAATGACCAACATATAAAAAATCTGTGGAGTACAATCTCATTTTTGCAAATGTTTAATATTTTTGGTGAATTTTACACTTAGAATAAAAATTGCCCCCTTGTTTTTTTTGTTTTGGTCAATCTCATTATCAAAGTATGTTTGTTTATCATTTAGAATAAAAATGTAGCATTTTGGGGGTACTTTATTGCTAAGGTTATAAGAACTATCTTCAATACCAACATATAAATATCTGCGAGGGTACAATCTTATAATTGCAAATGTTTAATGTTTTTGCTCAATTTTTACACTTAGTGTAAAGATTGCCACCCCCTGGCGGCAGTTTGGAGTAATTTGTTGCTAGGGTTGTTAGATCTGTTTTACAAGGACCAACATATAAAAAATCTGAGAGGGTACAATCCCATTATTCCGAATGTTCAATGTTTTTGCTGAATTCTTACACTCAGAATAAAAATTGCCACCCCTTGTCGGCACTTTGGGGTCATTTGTTGCCAGGGTTATAAGATATCTTACAATGACCAACATAAAAAAAAAATCTGCAGAGGTATAATCCTATTATTCTAAATGTTTAATGTTTTGCACTTCGGGGTAATTTGTTGCTAGATTTATACAAACTGGACTACAATCATCAACATATCAAAAATCTGCGGGAAGACACTTGAAGTTTTATATTCAAATGTATTTGATTTCAAATCCAGATGTAACTTCACGCTGTTTTTTTTTACTTAATTGGATTGGATGTTGGAAGCACATAAAAAGGTTGGCATGATTTATACTTTCTGTGAGCTATAACACGTTTATTAGAATCGTAGCGATGTGGAGTTTTTGCGAAACGTTTGTTTTAGTACAGTAAAATTAAGTAAGTAGATTTGACGCCCGCCGACCGTTTGTTGATTCATATGTAAAAACAATATCTCGTAAATCGCTGTTTCGACTTTAATGGAGGTTTGTAAACTTTTAGGCACAATTTTTTTAATATGTATTTACAAAACGGTACCTTCTATCCACTTTTCAAATAAAATTTGTTTGTAATTTAATTGTACGTAATTTTAGTTAAAAACAATTTTTAGTTTGAATTGCCCGATATGGTGAACGCATGGCATTTTTTTATTTCAACAATATCTTCAAGAAATTAATCATATAAAAAGTAGTTGTAAATTATATTTTCTACAACTTACATTTGAAGTTTTTTCAAGAACTCATTATATATTTTTTATTTTTCGAAGTAATAGTGACTGGTGTAAGCAATATCTTTAAAAATACTATATTTATAAAAAAGTTGGTTACAAATTATGTTATCTGAAAATTTTATTAAAGTATTTGTTTAAGCAAGAATAACAGATATTCCAAAAACCTAACGGGACGTAATTAACAACAACAAAGCATATACAGAGTGTCTCACCGGAAACCGCCATTAGCCGTATAAGAAAAAGTATACAAAAAAAATTTAAAATTTGGAGAATGACTAAAACCAATAGTGCCAACACAATTAAAATATTTTCAGTCTTCTGACCCTTCCGGTTGTACCGGAAGTCGACATCAACTTCGTTATTTTAAATAAAACACCTTATATATTATTGCATTTTCGGATTCTACGTCAAATTTTAGGGTCACTTTGTACAACATTACCTATAGCTAGGAGTTGTATATTTCGAGGTATTAATTTTTTTACTAAAATTTTTACACATGAAAAAGTTTACGGAAATATCTGTAACTTTTTTCGGGAATTCCATATTGGTTTGTATAAAGGGAATGGACTATAGCAAACGAAGATGTGTCCATAGAAATACTAAGTGTTTCATATTTGCTGTAACATTTTGACGTCTTCAAAGAGCAATAACTTTTTAAGTCAAATTAAACACCCTGCATTTTTTACTCTGTACTGTGCAGGTTGAAATTTTATTTCAAATCATATAAGCATTATTACTATTACGGTTACTACTTTTGCAGATATTTGCAATTTTCCACTATTGGGGCATATCAGATCTGTTGGATTAACTGTTAACATGCCGGCATGATTGTAATGACAACTCTCAACAATGATTTGGAAATTTATTAGATTACGTCAAATTCACACAGTTTGATGTTTCTCAAGTAACACTTCTTTTAGTCTAAAATCTGGCTTGGTCACAAGTTGATTACCTGACTTTCAGTTGTCTACCGTGACATTTCCTTTGTTTTAAGTTTCTCGCCCTAATAAAACCCCTTACGATGGGTGGCGAAACGTTGGCAACTACGCTTACCTTTTTGACACGGTCTAATCCGTTTTTGTTTCCATAATGACTCCGGCCGTGGAAACTCCAATTCTTACAACATTAATCATGGCCAATTAGATTACAGATCTGGTACGCCCCAATAATAAAAAATTGCAAATATCTCCAAAAGTAGTAACCGTAATCCTAAAAACACTTATATGAATTGAAACATAATTTCAACCTGCACCTGACAGACTAAAAAAATACAGGGTGGTCAATTTGACTTAAAAAGTTATTCCTCTTTGAAGAAGTCAAAACGTAATACCAAATATGAAACACTTAGTATTAATATTTTAATCTATGGACAAATCTTCGTTTGCTACAGTCCATTCTTTTTATACAAACCATAGATTAATCCGATATGGAGTTCCCGAAAAAAGTTACAGATATTTCCGTAAACTTTTGCATCTGTGAAAATTTTAATAAAAAAATTATTATCTTGAAATCTATGAATGTTATACAAAGTGACCCTAAAATTTAAAGTAGAATGTGAAAATTCTATAATATATAGGGTGTTCCATTTAAAATAACAAAGTTGATGCCGACTTCTGATACAACCAGAAGTGTCAGAAGAATGAAAATATTTTAGTTGAGATTACCCAATTGATTTTAGTCATTCTCCAAATTTTCAATTTTTTTTATTTATATTTTTCCGTACACGACTAATGCCAGTGAGACGCCATGTAGATATTTTTTCAAACAGTTTAGTTCGTTTAAAAATGAAAGAATTTTAAGGTCAATTGTTTATTACGTACATTTTAATTTTAATAACTCATATAGTACGCAACAGTAGTTTTTTACTTGAATACCAATAAACTTACTTAAATTCTTGTCTATTACTCGTTAATTTCTTGTCGGTTGATTTTAATATTTAAATTCTATTTGGCGCACCAAATTTAAACAAACGTTTTTCTCAACGTTTAACTCGATTACCATAAACTATCTCTATGTGATATTATATACAAATACAAGTTTTAGGTCATTTAACAATTTTGAGACCATATGTACTGGTACTTTCATTTTCCAATCCTCAACCTTCTTTTGGAAAATAAATTGTTATAATCAATCATTAATCATAAAAATAGAAATGTGTTGACCTAGAAATAGAAAATATTCTCTCAATTAAATGCCAAATGCGACTAAAAAGATATCCTGCAAATTGTAAACCATATATTGTGCAATAGTTTCTTAATTTTTAGATAAATGTCAGAGGAAGTGAACAACAGGTGCAATGCTACGCACTGTTGCTTAATGTAATTTAATATTAATGTATACTCAAGGTTGCAATGGTAGGATGAGTAGATAATTTACATTATTATTGACTCTGAAACAAAAACCGCAAAATTGTTAAAACACAATATTGAGAAAAGCAATTTTGAAATATTTCAATTGTAGCTTTGTAAATTTTACCGATGATACAACATACAACCTAAATATAAAATTTTCAAGTAATTTTTAAGTGACTTAAGAACGTAAGCTACTTTATGTTTAGTTTCGCAGACTAATCTCATTCATATTCAGACTCGCACAATAGCAGTTATATTATGATTTTCTTAAAGCTGCCATAACCCGTTATTCGTTACTTATCTTAAGTGTTTTAGTGTAAATCTGTAGTAGGCAATCTTGATAATTCTTAACATAATTAAGGTATTTGTTCATTGGATAAAAAAAAGTGAAACTAAGAAATCGTTTATTTCATTACAATAGCGTTAAATAATCATTCAAGTGGTGTAGCATAAATTGAAATTAAATCTCTTCAAAACTCTGACGTACTAATGATATCTATAGTCGCATGTCAGGATTTATAATAAATGATTGCTTCTAAATCAAATTAAAATGTGCATAATATCCTTACGGATTATCTAACTAAAGGATATCAATAATTAACGAGGCAGTGCCCGGTACTCATCGTTACAGCTGATTTACATACGTATATAAAATGTAGGAAGAACAGAATTTCAAAGGGCATTTAACTCTCGTTTATAAGACATTGATAACGCATTTACATTTTACGATAGATAGATGTTTAAAAATATTCAATCATATGCTCTATCAGTCAATTATTCATATTTACTCCTCATCGTGAGATTAATGAATTACTAGACCACTAACAGCAATAAAGGCAATTATTCCTTATTTAATCAAATGAAAGCCATGATTGAAAATTATTTCGTAATATTTTCAATGCATAACCTAAAAAAATTATGTTTTTGTAATCAAAACAATGTAATACTGTATTATTATTGTTTAGGTTTTAACTTATAAACATTTTGTTTTATTTTTCATCACGCAAAAATGAAATGCGTCTAGATATAGTAGTAAATATAGTATACTATGTATTGGGAGTAAACACCAAGAGATTATTTGTTTCTTTAGATGCGCTAATAGTGTTACGCCATGGTGTTAACGGAAACTTGTTTTCAAATTTATGTGAAAACGAAAACAAAAGTATGCCCATAAAGGAATAGAATTCAATTTATATCAGAAAACATAAACATAATTCATTAGTGGAATCTGGAATACTTAATTGAACAAATTTTTTTTAACTTTTCGAGTAAAAAGATGCTGGCTTTCAGATAAGAGTGTATATACTATAAAAAACTTCAGTTATTCAGTTTAGTTATAAAAAATAAGTTTTTATAATTTGATAAAAGAACTGAAAATGATTAAAAATAAATAAACGTTAGTCTTATTGACCTTTCAATATTTTGAGGAAGACTTTGTGCAGAGTGTTTCAAATTGGTCCATTTGCTAGCGTATGGCAGATTTCGTTACTGATAAGATAAAATGGTTTTTGTAACATTTTGTGGAATTTTTTAGAAACATTAATTAGTTAAAACTATTTAAAATCTATCTCTCTCCGTTTTGGAAGGTTCATAATGTTTATCTTTAAATTAGAGAAAAAATGTCACAATACTCTCTTCGTTTTAGAGTAATAGAAATGTCTAGTTTTTACCAGTGGCTTTTCATTTATATTGAATTTATTCTGTTTATAAGAGGTTGTATTGATATCTAGTTAGCCTAGAAAATTGTGAAAATCGAAAAATTGGAGTATCGAGCCATCATCAAGTACCTGTATTTAAAAGGGTTAAGAGGTAAGCAGATTTACGAAGATATGCTTAATACCCTTGGTGATCAATGTCTTTCGTATGCGACCGTCAAAAATTGGAATGCAAGCTTCAAAAGAGGTAAATTTTCCATTGAAGATGATGACCGATCGGGAAGGCCAGTTTCTGTGTCAGTCCCCGAAAATATCGATGCAGTTCAGACCGTTAAATTGGGCTAAAACAGATATCTGAAGCACTGAATATTTCATACGAACGCGTTCATCATATGGTTCACGTCAATTTGGACATGAGAAAAATTGCTGCAAAATGGATCCCCAAATGTTTGAATGTTGACCAAAAGCGTGAAAGGGTAGAAGCATCGCGTTCGATCTGTGCTCGATTTGAAAACGATGTAGACTTCTTAAACCGAATTGTTACTATGGATGAGACTTGGGTACATTTCTACGATCCAGAAACAAAGCAACAATCGATGGAATGGCGACACTCTGGTTCTCCAAGACCTAAGAAGTTTCGTGTCCAAAATCTGCTGGAAAAGTTCTTGCTTCAGTTTTTGGGATTGCCATGGAGTAATCATGATTGATTTTTGGATAAGGGTAGAACAATAACTGGAGATTACTATTCGACATTACTGACCACTCTACGGGAAAATATTAAAGAGAAAAGACGCGGAAAGCTATCCAAAGGTGTTTTGTTTTTGCAGGACAACGCCCCTGCACACAAATCTCATGTTGCCATGCAAAAATTCGTGATTTAGGGTTTGAATTACTAGAACACCCCCTTATTCACCGATTTGGCTCCGTCCGACTATCACCTCTTTCCTCAACTGAAAAAAAGTTTAAAAGGTCGTACATTTTCTTCCAACAAGGAGGTAATAGAAGCTGTGGAGGTCTGGTTTGCAGAGCAAGAAGAAACATTTTTTTTAAGGTCTAGAGACGTTGCAGGTTCGCTGTAATAAATGTATCCAATTAAGAGGAGAATATGTTGAGTAATAAAATATTTTGACATTGAAATTTTGTTTGGTTCTATAATAGACTAAGAATTTTTCAATATATCCTCGTATATCATGTGTCCTACGAGAAAGTTGACATAGGTGTTTTGTAGGTTATCTTTTAATAACATACTTTATTATTTAGAAAAATTGAGATCAAATTTATGTGGTAAAGAGTATTTTTATAAAAAAAGAGAAGTTTACGCGAAAAAGCGGATTCGATCCCGCTTGTTGTATTATTTTTTATTAACCAAATTTTAATCGATGTTATTATTAATACAAATTTTATAAAATTAAGTTTAATCTTTTTTGAAAATGTTAAATTGTATTATAATAGTAGATTTTGGGAGTTTTAAAGTACTGTGTACAAATAGTTTCTAAATTTTCAAATAAAACACCCTGCAAGTCAGTGTAGTGTAAGAAGTAGCAAATTTAACTTAATGTAGAATTTTATCAAAATTGTTGAAGAGTTAAGTATAAATATAAGTAGTTTCGTTTTGTAAAATAAACGGCAACTCCGAATCGGAGGCAGGTACTGAACAGTGTTAGTTTATGTAAAAGGAAAAAGAAGGGGAGGGGGGAGGGGGGGGGGAGGGGGAGGGGGGGGGGGGAAAGAAGGGAGGGGGGAAAAAAGGGGAAAGAGAAAGGGGGGGGGGAAGAGGGGGGGGGGGAAAAGAGAAAGGGGGGGGGGAGAAGAGGGGGAGGAAAAAAAGGAAAGGGAGGAAGGGGGGGGGGGAGGGGGGGGGGGGGAGGGGGGGGGGGGGGGGAGGGGAAGGGAGAGAGGAGAGGGGAAGGGGGGGAAAAGAGGGAATGGAAGGAAAAAAAAAAAGAGAAAAAGTGATAAAAAAAAAAACGGTGTATGGATTTGGGTTAAAAAAAAAAAAGGAAAAAATAATTTAAAAAAATATTTTTTTTTTTTTGTTTAATAGTTATTTAACAAACGAGGGCGATTAACAATCGAGATATTTTAACGCGTGAGCGAAGCGAGCGCGTTAATGTTTGAAATTGTTAATCGCCGTTTAATTCAAGAGTTACTTACACAACTTTTTTGTCGACCCTACTTTTTTTCTCTTACAGCCCTGTTTGAAGAATTTAACTTTTGAACAATGAGTAAACAATATTGGAGGAGTGCGCGAGACAATAGTTTGTAAAACAGATGAGTTGAAAACCCTTAAATATTATTAAGTGTTATCATCAGAATGTTTCACACAGTACAAAAATGTCTCAAAGTGTAAACAAATTGAAGATTTATTACAACTGTAAATTAATGTCCATTCGTTATTATTAAAATTTGCTTTGCTACAAGTTATGACAGATTTCATACTGTAGTTGATTGATAGATAAAATGTACTGCACATGTATGCTTGTTGCCTATACTAAAATCGTTTATAATGCACGGTACACGAAAATAAAATTAATAAGGATAGCTTTTTCAGGCTAATTTTGCAAACGACATTCTCTTGCGGTTCACCTTTGGGAACGACGTCCATGCTTGCCGAGCCCGCTCTTGTACAGCCCGTTGAAATCTTTCTTGACGGTTTTAGTTGTGGTGGGGATACCTCTATGTCACCCGTGTACTGGAATCTCTGTAAACCACCAGGTATCTACATATTTATATTTTTCCCTAATTGACTTTTCGCGTATTTAAATTTTATTACGTGATTTAATAAAATTAAATTGAATTTGCAATTGAATTCAATTACGAACATTTACGGAAGTATTTATCTTTCGCGTGCATAAATCTATTTTTTTTAACGTGAGATGCTTTTGCGTGTAATGAATTGAATAGTATATGCACATTAATGCAATTTAGATTATTGCGCACGAGGTCAACATTATGCCACGTAACGTAAACGATATTGTTCTTTATGTCTATGTTGTTTAAACTTTGATATTTGGAAAATTAAGTGATTGATAAGATACCTTTATAAAATTCAGTCATTACAGTTTCAATTTTAGGTTTATTTTTATTATTTTGTTTACCTATGTACTCTTATTATGTTTCAAATGCAATAATATTTGGTTTTAATTAATAAATTATGTTAACTTGTACACGATCAAAATCCTTTTTAATATTCTGCTTGCGTTTTAAGATCGTTTCAAATTGTACTCATTTAAAAGGTTGGAGTTCTTTCATGAAGGAACTCAGTTAACGGAGGTTTGGGGGTTTTCATCATGTCATCTTCGTTTGGCGCTAACTGATTAGTGACAAATCCTTCTATTTTGACACATCTCTTAAATTTACGACAGCAGATATCTTGTAGGCCACGCCCACTTCTCTGATCTAACCCCATCCCTTTTTTATGTTGCATTGTGCATGTAACAGATTATAAGACACTCGCGACGTGAAATTGACCTTCGGTTAAGTGCACAATGTTGATTCTAGATGCAACGCAACACAAATAAGAGTGGGCTTAGCTCAGAAGGGGAGAACCTGGTTCACAAAAAATCTGCTTCCGTGAATTTAATTTGTGATGCCATACATAAGGAAACTTGTCGGTATTCGTAGGCGCTAATCGGAGATGACTTGCGAAAAACCTCAGATAACCGGAAGTTCATGACGTAGGTACTTTTGACTTAAAGTACAGTTTTAAACCTGCAACATTATTCAAACACAAGCAAAACATACAGAAATGTGAATTAAAAAGACTTAAATGTATAAATTAAAATAATTTATTAAGTAAAACATAATTCGCACATGAAACAATAAAAAATAAAATAAAACATAAAAAAATAATAAACTTAAAATCTACACAGGGAAATTGATATTTGTCACAAAATTTTATAATGTTATCTTACTAATTAAGTGATTTCTATTTCACAAAGTTTTAATATCCTAGACACACAAAAGGTTGACCTTGTACGGAATAACATAAATTGCGTAAAGTCAGAGTTCAACGTTATCATGTATAGATAAACGGGCAACGCACACAAAATAGTTTGATTATAGCGTAAAACGACTTCACAATTTACGTACGCAAACAAAAGAAACACTTTCGTAAATGAACAAAATTAGTTCAGTATTAAAGCCGATTTAATTAGTTTAAGCAACGTATTGAAAGTTAACTACGCAAAATTTAATTACGAAAATTCTAAATACCTGGTGAACAGCTGTGGTTATCCAGAAAGCCAGGAGGTCTTTCACAACATATGTATCCGTCGGAAAAGGCGTCATACGGCAAAAACAAAACGGACTCGCATGCTTTGTAGGAGATTCCAAGGGTATGAAACCATCGGAATATTGTTTTAATGATTTTTAAAAAATTTTATGCATAAAAATAGAGGAAATTCTTTATAAATCTCATTGCGAACTTATCTGAGTGTAAAACAAAACAAAACCCAGATACCTCGAAAATACTTAGTATTCTAAATGAAGATTTTTGAATACCCGCCAACAAGGCGAACCTTGGTCAAAACCCACTTAAAATATTTCAACAAAGTACTTAAAACAAATGTTTTGTGCTATTCTCACATTTTTACGCTTGGAGAGTTAGTCGTCAACTAACTGAAAATTGCAACGGAAGTTTCTTTTATGCAAAGAACACGTACGGCTTAAATAATTCTAAAGTAAACGAAAAAAATAATTAAAATATTGCACTAATTTGTGCCAAAGTTTTTCAGAAAAAGGCGAAAATCTCGAGTCTTAAACAAGGTGTAACCAAAAAAATCAATGGAATCTATCAATGAACAAGTCTTCTACTTAATGGAAAAAAAATTGGAAAACAAACGATGTTAATTACGTAAATAAATCACTAACGGCTAGTATTTTAATCCTGGGTTAACTTAAATTTTGGGTTTACTGGCACAATTATCTCCTTAGAAATTAACCAAAAATTAACTTTAACCAGAGAATTTTAAGCGAAAACGTGCATCTTAAATCAGATTAAAAACGTAATATGATGTTCAAGGTCGTAAACTAAAGCTGCAAAATTAAAATTCTACCAACAATAGACGTATTTATTCAAGGTAAATCGTAATTTAACAACGAAAGGTCACAAGCGCTGCTCGTGCCTTAATAGTAAGCATTGCAGTCCCTTTGCATAATATAATATTATTTACCTACACAAGGTGTAAAAAGTATGGAACGAAAATTCGACGTGAAGTGATGAGAAATCTAGAATTGCTGGCTGTATCAAGTTCTTCCACAAAAAACCATCCCAGTCCAAGAGCTAGTACAGCTTTTAGTGTGAAAGCGTTTTATTGAAACTTAACAAAAGACAATGACTACAGAAGGAAACATCTAACATCAATAAACCGTAAGTTAGAATATTTAAATAATTTTAAGAAATTGTTAGCTAATATTAGTTAATATCTTCATGAAACTAGTTTTAAACTTAGTGTAGTTGTTAAAACTAGGGAATGTATTAGAAGTGTTAATCACTATGTAGGAGAAATAAGAAGTATATTAACTGGTAGATTAAGCTCTGTAAACCTAAACCATCCACTGATAGAAAGTAATACAGACTTAAATATGTACGTACAGCAGGAAGTCTGTTTCCAGTAATGGACAATACCGAAAATACTACAAAACAACTTGTAGACGCTATAGAATAAGATGATAGTTTATTCGACGAAAAGGAAAAAAATTATTAACTACTTTTGTTCTAAAAACGCCATGTCACAAAGTGCAAAAATTAGATTACAAAAAAGTATTCTTTAAATACTGAATTAGTCAAAGACAGTAATAAACATCTAATCCCAAAACAGTCAACATCAGCCTTATCCGTAAAATTGAATAGTGTTAGACAAGGAAATAAAACTATCGAAGAGTTTGGAAAAACGGTTGAGGTGAGAAGTTACTTACAAATTTAATTATTTCGCAAGCTGCTGGAAATGACGATGCGCTTAAAATATTAAAAGATATAATGAGAAAATTGCGCCCTTCATTTTTAAATTAAAAATTAAGTAAAATTTAGAATTTGGTTTGGATTATTATTATTATTATGGAGTTACAAAGAACATGTGAGAAGGGAACGATATTACATCAGTAAGGAGCCACATTTTATCTAAGTGATTTGAATTAAATCTTAATATTTTGAGCTCAGATTTCTACAGTTAAAATATTTGCAATTCTTTATGATACACTCTGTATACATAATTAACAAAAGTTGCTATAAATTTATTATAAACTAGATTGTGTAATACCGACACGCACTTATCATTCGATTTGAAAATTATTGTTGCTCAGAGCGGTAGCAAAAGTACTTTTAGTTCTACTACTAATAACAACCGGATGTGCACAAAAAACCAACTACAGCGTCAAAAAATAGCACGTAATCACTACCTAAACCTTTCAAATACTTTAAGTTCAAGATGTTTTATTCTTTGCAAATGGATTTCTAACGATTCTTTAATTTTTTCCATATTTTCCTAAAACTGATGTTTATTCTGGCGCACTCAAATTTAACGCTGGTAAACATTCTGGCACTCTTGGTCTGATTTGATAATTTTAAGCAGGCAATCTTTCAATTTTAATTACACCACCATCCATTGGAAATATAACGAAGATATTTATGTTATCAGAAATATCTCAAATTTTTTACGTTCTTGGGGTTCTTTTACTTATTATTACCGACACCAAAATTATTGGAAAACTGTTTTGGAACGAATCCCAGTAAGGATTACGAACAAATGGTTTCCGTATAAGTCAGAAATGGTTTATTTAAACAACCTCATTATCCCCAGACATGTTATTTATAAAGACACGATGGAGTCAAACTTCACGGGTCTTGTGGTTCTTCGATTTACGGTTACGGCGGTTGCACAATGCATATTCCTGAAGTAGAACACTTAGTGCAGCTGATTTGTTAGTCATGTTGTTCAAGCTTTGAATCTTTATATTTATGTTGCTATTTGGTCGGATTCGACTGTTGCTAATATATTAAAAGCTTTTTGTTTAAAAAAAAAAGGTTTTTTGACATCCAACACCAAACTTCTCATGTTATTTTAAAACAACTACCAACAATCCATCTAACCGATCTTTTCTCCAAAGGAGTTACACCTAAATAATTTAAAATTATCTGACCTATGGTGACACGATCTAACGTAGTAAACCAATGATGACTGTTAGGTCAATCTTATTGATCAGCTTCCAAAACTGAAAAAGGAGTTGCTATCTTTAATTACTACAATTTTAGATTAAGCAACTTTGTCGACAGGTATGTAAAAGCAGTTACATAAGTCGATCCTTCAATAATTATAGCCATCATAACTGTTAGCAAAAATAAAAATCTCGAATAACCTGCTGTAAGTTTGCAAGAGGTTGTACAATAGCAAACAAACACTGAGAATCACTCGACAGCTGTTTCGTCCTTTGGGACTCTTCAGGAGTGAAAGAACTTAGTGTAAGTTCACTGTTGTACAAGTGTAAGTTGCTTAATGCAAACCATTTGCGTACGTGATCGCTAACACAAGTCGACACTAGATGTCGCAAAACAATTTTAACAATTTTAGATTTTACCAATTTTTTAAGCGTTTTTTCTCTGGTTCATTAAAAATTTTCGTTTGCCAACAATCAGTAGTAGTATTGTCCATTAGCTATTTCCAATCTGAAAGATGCGCTTACATGCTTAGTACAAATTTTTCAAAGATTTTAAGCACGGCCAACCAACAAAACGTTCTCCTTCATTGGTAAGCCTCAATCTTTTTCTAGATGTTTATGAATAATAAGTTTTGGAAGCAGACTCCAAAATTCTCATTTTAATTTTGATAAGAGACACCATGTTCTCATTTCAGGCTTATAAATATTTTAAGTGTAGCTAGAAAGCACATCAAAATGTTTCATGTAATTTTCTCAGTATCTGATCTTATTTCCCAGAACAGTAGAGCCTAAAATGGGTAACCAGTCAATGTCATATGGAAACTCCACAGCACTTTTTTTTACTACTTGAGTAGACATATGAATTTACTTCACTTTAAGGTAAACCTATGCACATGTACTCTGATAATGGTACAAATTTTGTTGTAGCCAAACATGTTCGAAGAATTGAACTAATTTTTAGATTTAATTGTGATTCTATCACTGACTTCTTTGTAAAAGAAAGAAAGGACTGGCACTTTATTCCTACACGGAAACCTCACCTCAGTGGGATCAAGTGAATAAAATTTCATATAAAAAGAGTTTTGAACAATTCAACCCTTACTTAAGAAGACTTTTGTATTTTCTTATTGCAAGTTGAGGCGATTTTGAATTTAAGTCTCTAAGTTTTTGTCTTTGACCTGACTACTATATCAGAATCTCGTTTTTAACACACTCAGCAACTCCATCAACAAGTTGGAAAAGGTGGAGCAAAGAAAACATCTCCGAGTTACAGCAACGCACGAAGTGGCAGCTCTCATCTTCAGAAGGAAATCCTGCTTCTGCTGAAAGAACCAATTTGTCACTTTTGCAGTGGAACCTAGGACAAATCTTAGATATTCTTTTCAGGTCGTAGCGACATAAATCTAGTGGTGTCTGTGTGCATAAACAATAGTGTTTTTCGACGCGTGTTTTCAAATAATTCGTCCGTTACCAACAGACATGTCATGTTCATTTTGAATTATTAACAAATATTGATAAAACAACAATATTTTCGGAAGAATATTTAATCTACTTTTAAAGAAAATTCTATCAACCACATAATTATGAGGCTGTTGATTTTTATGGAGATAACATTTTCACAGAAACAGCAAAACGGTTTTAATACGTTGGTATGGTGGATTCAATAGATAACTGTACACGCAACTGCAACCCATACAGCACTTTGCTGTAGTATATTTTAATATATACTGAAGGAGACGGTGATACATACTCATATATCATAAATATTTAATGGTCGCATTTTATTCATCAAAAGTAATTTTAGATACTTTTTAATTACAACATCAAAGTCGGTGATGTTACTTTCAAGTGCTTGCTTTTCGAACACTTCAAAATTTCTCTAAAACCTCATTTTAATATTTTTATTTTATTGCCCAAATAATAAAGTATAAATAAATTTTAATTAGTTGTTCATTATCACCGTTAACACAATATTATTTCAGATTAGTGTAAGCTTCCAGCATGCTACCGCTAAAACTTTTTAATTATCTTTTGCTGTAGAAAATTAAAAATCTAGGACAAGACCAAAACCTTTTAAAATGGCTTTGTATTCCTTACTTGTACAGACGCTTTTGAAATAAAAATCAGTTTAATTTATTTTATTTTTAAATTATTTTCCGTCTTAGGTGTGCAATTCATTTCAGAATATATTCAAAATATTTATTCATATTATATCAAGGTGGAAATAATAACATCATATTTATTACTGCAACGAGAATCTTAATAAATAAGAGGTACAATAAATTTCACTCAAAGAATACATTTTGTAAATTTTGACATAGAGTAAGAGTAGTAGGGGTTCGGCATTAAAATAATGGATATGTTTTACATGTTTGAATAAAAGTTTCTGTTACCTTAAACCTTATTATGTGAAAATATGTAAGTAATATAAATATATTTGAAAGTTATTTAAAAAAAAAATACTGTTTAAATTGGGATTTAACGTCGCTACCTTTTTAACCTGTACGATACATTTTACAAAAGGTATTGAACTTAATAATATTACTGCACCGTTTAAATCTGTTATTTCACTCCTGTAGACATAATTACTTTATATAATTAGTCACATTTCGCTTCTTTTTTTGATCTATTTAATTAAAAAAATATTTGGAGTGTCTGAAATTTGTTATTTCTGCTCACTTAAGCTTTTGCGTTTTCTGAACCTACCTGACGTAAACCATAGTAGCCGCTACAGGACTCCCTTTTTCAGTGATTTATCTATAACGGTATATTGTACTGTGGAGGTCCAAGATTGATGGGCTCTAGCAGTTTTGCTATTTTATGTTGCGTCGGCTCTGGTTCTGATTAAAAAGTTATTAAAAAATTTAATAGCTTAAGAGTATAAGGAAACTTTTCGTGTTGCGCATGGTGTTGACGTGTTTGTTTTTGTTTGTATTGCACTGTTCTCAAAGTACACTGTATTGTTTCTTCAATTTTGTACTTATAGTTTGAATTGAACAATTGAGTAGGTTTTGAAGAGCAGAATCATCATAATAATTTCTGAAGTAGCCTTTGAGTAGGATATTAATCAGCACTTTCTGATGCATACTTTCAATGGCGGCGGTTATAATCTATATGTGCTTGCAAAAACGAGTCAAGATAAAGAATAGTTCTAGTTGAATGGTTGGACCAACTATTTCTATTTAATGACTGACCCGTTGAAGTTTGGGAATACCCATTAAAAACAGGAAGTTTCGTTGGAAAGCTTTCCTCGTTAATTATTCATGATGAGGACAATAATATAATTAATCTAAAATATGAAGATAGACATGTGTGTCAAATTTTGATATTATTGCTTGAATGAAGTGTACTTATTTAAAAACTGCGAATTGCAGTAAAGTCGGCGCTCAAGAAATAAGAGTATTTTCTGGGCAATAATAAATGAATCCCCAAGACCCTGACTTAGTTGTTTCAAAGGTGTTATGTAATTATTTCCTCGTTAATATAAATAATTGTTAATAATTGATCTTCTTAAAGGAGGAGCACCATAAACCATTCAAGTGTTTATTCCGGCAATGTTTCGATCTAAACAAAAGATGGTCCGTCACATAAAAGATACGGACACCACAGCAACAAGTTGAAAATGTAGAAAATAACTATAAGAAACTTCTTATTGCTGAAATTATATGCATAGTTAAAAATAATAATAACATCAATTATAATAACGACACGCAAAAGTTAAGTGGTGTTTATAGATACCTTATCTCAAAAATAAAATAGGTTAAAGGTTCCTAACGCTTTAATTGTTATCTAGTCATTCTATGTATGTTCGTCTGGACAGATTTTGTGTTTTTTTTCTTTCGGCCGTCTACCACTGTGGTTCCGGATACACCGCAGCCTAAAAGACTTATTGTGCTTCCTTTGGTTGTTATTCGACGTATTTAATTCCTTTAGTAGCATTTTGTTGCGCCCAAAAATAAGCTGTCTTTTGTTGTTCAGCGCCTTGCAAATGCACAATAAGTGCAGTACTGTTTACCTCTAGCCGAGTTTAGAACATTTGCCTCCACAGTTCGCCCCGAACCATTCACCTGTCGGACGATTCGCTCTCGGACGATTGGACCCTGAGGATAATTTGCCCCCGGACAATTCGCCCTCGCATTTACAACTGTAAAAAAAGTCAAAATAAATTAGACATTTGCATCCTATTGGCTTTACGTTTTATGTATTCTAATATTTATTTTATTTTATCCTATACTGTTACTATGCTAATAACTGCCTAACATGCAACACTAGTGTTGTTAAAAAATCATAACATAACGAAAATTTGAAACTTCAAACAAATTTTGTTTCAAATACAAATGTCAACAAACAGTATCTTAGTTACTAGCACAGCCACAGCAGATTTTCCCTGTCATCAAAAAAGGAATTTCCTATTTATTAAATAATTTATTGTGCTATAGGATAAAATAAAACATGTTACGATATACGTAACGTTATTGGCCGTAAATATCTATTACGTACTTATTTAACAATGACTCAGGACCAAACCAACAAAACAGTTACTCACTACACATTACTAAAGTATGATTATATAAAGAGAAAAAGATTAAGAAAAGGAAACAATTAACTTGAGTAATATTAGGCAATAGGAATTAATAATTTACCAAAAAATATTGAAATACCTGTTAAAAAGACTACAACCAAGAATAAAATAAAAGAAATATTTTTTTTATTATTTTTGAAAAAATGACAGCATTAATAGTTTTGGCGAAATTGGAAACACACCGAAAAAAAAAGTTCTAATGATACTGATAAAGGATTATAAGAATACAGTAATTCTTATGAGAAAACGGATAAATTTGTTAACATTAGTAGAAAGTTATTGTAATTAGAAATTAAACCATTATATTGTAATTAAAGGTAGGTATACAAATAATAATTAAACTAGATATTCTCAAACAAAAGAAATTCCAAAAATTCGTGGTTGTTTATGTTCTGGATAATTAAGGGCGATGAGTAACAAAACCAATAATCCAAAGCAAATCGTTTATTATACTAATAAATTTTGGCGAAGAACGTTGTTGTTTAACGAATAAAAATGAGTTTTGTAAATTCCGAAAAAGGTAAACGAAAGTTAGTGAGCGATGATTTTGTATATGTGTTTCCGAAGAGAACTGCCTCTGATGAAAATTGTATATGGGTTTGTGAACGAAGAGGAAAATGCAAAGGTCGTGTTTGGACTGCAGGTGAGTGACAATAATAATCATAAATGCGTCACACTAACGACAAGGTTAACTATAAATTGGGAAAAATCTGTAAACCTTCTTGATGGAATTTATCCAATTACTTAAATTTAACAGACACTACTAGTTATGATGTTAATCATCATCAGTAACAGAAACTAGTACTGTTTGTCAAACGATTTAATGAAATCTATAAAGTTTAAAAATTTTACCCAGCTTCCATTCGCTTAACGTTTACTCAACCACATTGCAGTTTGAATATGTATCATACTTATTATTTAACTCTAATTAAAATGTGTGTATGTTCAGGAGATTCAACGAATGTCATCCGTAATGTTACTTCACATAATCACGCTGCTGATGCCACAAGACCAGATGCGTGTACTGCAAACGCTGAAAGAAAGAGCAGCGAATACTGAAGAAACGACGCAACAAATATTAGTAACTTCCTTGGAAGGGGTTCACAATAATATTTTATGCAGTTTACCGAGAAAGGATACTATGAAACGAATGGTTCGGCGAATTCGAAACGATGTCCAGCACTTGATAATCCCACGGGAATACGGAATGCTAACCGTGAATGGGGAAGAACAGATTTTTTGGAGCTGCGCATTTTTAATTATTTTTAAAAAATAAAAAAAATATTTTATAAAATATAATATAATTTTAATTTTATATTTTTTAAAAAAAAAAAAAATAAAAAAAAAAAAAAAAAAAAAAAAAAAAAATTAATTTTATTTTTTTATTAAAAAAAAATATTTTTTTTTTTTTATAAAAAAATAAAAAAAATTTTTTAAAAAAAATTAAAAAAAAATTTTTTTTTTTTTTTTTTTTTTTTTTAAAAAAAAATTAAAAAAAATTAAAAAATTTATTTATATATAAAAAAAAATAAAAATTAATTATTATAAAATTTTTTTAAAAAATAAAAAATTTTTTTTTTTTTTTAAAAATTTTTTTTTTTTTTTTTTTGTTTTTTTAATTTTTTTCAGAGGCGTTCTGCTCAATTTCCTATTCTTTTATGGAATATGTTTGACCAAAGGGGGAAAAAGGGAAGGGGGGCACAATACAGAACCAGCAGCGTACTAATAATCATGTTGAAGGATGGCATCGCCAATCTCGTGGAATATGTGACGCATCCCAAACATTTTAAATTTATTAGTGCCCTCAAAAGGAACAAATACTACAACATTATCAATTGAACCAATTTAGAGCTGGTGCACCTGAACCCAGTCAACATAGAACTTATGCCGCTGTAGCTGAACGCTTAAGACAAGTAGTGTTAGATTATGAAAACAGGGATTCCTTACATTTTCTTCGAGGAATTGCACATAATTTTACGTTTTAAATGTTTCAATAAGTAGTTTTTAATTTTTGTAGTTTTATATAAATAAATGTACCTATTTTGATTTTTGTGTTTTTTGTGGTTTGCATTATTTTTTGAAAGTATGGGGGCGAATTTTCCAGGAACGAATTGTCCTTTGGGTCGAATTGTCCAAAGGCAAATTGTCGGGGAGGAATTGTCTGGGGGTGAATTGTGGGGGGCGAAATGTCCTAGAAGCCTTATGTTCTTTGCGAATCCATTCGTTGCATGCTAGGCGGTTCGACTTTTTTAATATGTCCAAGGCTGGTTCTGGCCCAACGTAAGACGTTGAGGCTCTTTGCCTGGCTAGCTTGTCAGTTTTGATGTTCCCTACAATGCCCGAATGGCCAGGCGTCCAGCCAAGAGTTACCTTGTTTTGGTCTGCCAGGGTATTTAATGTGTTAAAACATTCAAAAATTAGTCCAGATGAGGTCTTTTGGCTTAAAAAAACTCTCAGTATTGCTTGACTGTCAGACATAATATAGATACGCCTACGGTAGTAGTTCTTCTCTACATTAGTACACATTCGATGATGGCAAGAACTTCTGCCTGAAAGACAGTCGCTAGGCTGCCCAGGGGGAAGGCATAACCTAGATCGTCTCTTTCATTATATATTCCTAATCCGGCCCCCGTCTCTGATTTACAACCATCCGTATACCAGATTATACCGCCTTTTAAAATTTTGTCTCTGTAGTCTATCCAGTCATTTCGATGCAGAATGACCACTTGAAAGAGTGCGTTGTCAATGCGCTTGGGCACCATATGGTCAGACCCCATTTAAAGTAGGAATCCTCCAAACGTCTGATTTTGTGTTTTATTTATTTTATATGTTAATTTATTTATTTTGTGACGTCTTCAACTCGTTGTTGTAGTGTCCGTATCTTTTATGTGACGGACTATTTTTGTTTAGACTAATTGTCAATTTGTAGTAAAAGTCAATCTGAAACTATATATTTTATTATAATTTGTGATATTTTATGACTGTAATACTCATATTGTGTATTTTCATTAATAAATAGAAGCCTGATGAAGTGTGCACCTTTAGCACACTAAACGTTGCCGGAATAGACACTTGAATAGTTTATAGTGCTCCTCCTCCTATAAGAAGTTCAATTACCAACAAGTGTTTCAAAGGATTGGTGACAATAGATCTTTCTTTGGCATTACTACAAAAAGTTATAATAAAATAGGCTTCGCACGCCAATCCCTCCGGCGAAAGCACTTTCTAGAGGATCCTAGAATTTCAAAATACGATCGTATAGATTAGCTTTAATACTGTTAGTATTACATCTAATATGATACTAGAAGGTTATGAAGACCAGTTAAAACCCACCCAAATTTGTTTTTTTGTAGAATCAATAGATTGAGGCCTAATTGTATTGGACCTACACGTAAATAAATTATAAAACTCTGAGCAACAAATTAAAAAAAATTTATGTCACAAGGCTTGTCAAAGTAAGAATATGATAACTGAATATTGGATTAAATTTGAAGTATAAGCTATTATTCATTCCAGCAATAATGATTTTGGCACATGACGTGTTTTGCAAGATGATCGGATCAAGGATAAAACGTAAGATGCACTTGCAGAGAACACCAAAATTATTTGGCGATGGAACGGGTTGGTCCGCCAGTCACAAGAACATCTAATTGCACTTGAGAATTGTCATCAGAAGAAGGTGTAGCATGTTAAAGAGAGGATGTCTTATTTTGCAAAGTCAAGAATACCTTGATGCAGACTGAGGCAGAAAATAAAAACTGTGAAAACAATTGATGTACTGCTTTAATTTTTAGGTTTTAAATATCCTTTATTAAAAGAAACCATTTAAAAAAATTCCCAGAAATGCCTTACAAAATGTTAATTTTGATTTTACTTGTAATGAGTTAGTTTGTGGTTTAGAAGGCAAACTGTTCAACATTGGGTGTATTTGTAAAAAAAATTTTTGAATTCACAAGGATATAGAGAAACAATTGTTTCATATTGTTTCCCATTCTCCAGACGTAGTGGGATCCAGTTTGTCAGACATGATATAACAATTTCACAATAACACATTGCATTTGCACTAGATTTTAGAACAGCTATACCCTTGAATAACACATCAAATAAATTAAGTAATTTCATAGCGGACCCTTTGATGCAATGATATAAATTTAAAATGGAGTTTAGATGGTTTCTTATTAATATGCGCGGTTGATCGTATCCAGCACAAATTGATTCCCATTTGTAATTAGAATATACGTAAAGTCCCCTGCGGACTTAAAAACATGTGATGCAGCTCCAAATAATGCAACCTTGGGATATCGTTAAGCTCCCCCTTGTGTGGATCAAAACATAAATAAGATATGATAGAATAGGGCAATTCAAGAGCAAATTTATTTACCATGACTACCAGTAAGCAAAGGACACTAAATGGCATTTGCAGTGCAGTGAAAATATTTTCACTTTAATTTGGATCAATTCAAATAGATTATTCAGTTCGTAGTTTATCCGGCTAGAAGCGAATGACCATGACTGCAATCACACTTTCTCTGCTAGAATTTTCAGCAGCTAGTTGCTTAAGCGAAATTGATGGCAGTTTGCGGTGGCCAACAAACCAAAGAAAATATGATTGAAAACATTCAAAAATGGTTTATTTTGCACATAAACTAACAAACACGAAATTATTGTTTGCACTTTACTACATGGTGCTTGAAATTAAGCCGAGTCGATGAGTATGAACAGAAAAAGGTGAGTGTCCCTCAAAATGTCGTTCTAGAGACATTCATCTAATGTTAACTTTCACGCTCCCCTTAAAAACATCATATTCTATAGATAAACCTTTTGTATAGAACCATATGCGAGCGAAAAAATAATCCAAAAAAATCCAAAAGGAAAATCCAGTAAAAACAGTCTAAGAAAAAAATATACACAGGAAAAAAGATCAGTGGAACAAAAATTATTAATAATTCTAACTGGTTATTTACTAATTTATTTGTATGGTACTTTTTCATTATGGTATTGTGACGTAAAGGTTATGTTTGGTGCCCCAGAAGATCAGTATAAACCTGTATAGTGCGGTGATGAAACCGTGTGCAATTGTGGATTGGTTTGTCTTGGCAAAGCATTTGCTTCAAGGTATAGAAAAACCACTAAAACCTACATGCCAACCTTTAGTATATGTAATAATACTGATTAAGTGTGTAAACATTATGGAAGGTAAATAAAAACATAAAATATAACAGCACAGCTATTGTATAATGAACCGGTCTAAGCGCCAGTCACGACAATAATGAAGAAAATAGTAGGTTGAAGAAATAGCAAACAAAATAATGGAAAAACAGAAAATCAGGACCAAGTTTTTTGTAATTGATCATACTCTAGGACATCTATTGTTGGATCATTAATGAGATGTTTATTGAAAACATCAACTCCAAGCCAAAATTTTTTCCACTCTTCAACTTCAGAAAAAGCCGTATTACAACCAGACAGGGTTCTCAATGTAATTCTAAATTAGTAGATAAGTTGGTATTTGGTATTTATCCCATTCTCATTGTTACGCAGCTTTCAGTCGAATGTTCGATGGAGTAATATTACAAAAAACAGGAAGTCAATCGAGAGGAATAAATTTAATGGATTCACTAATTATGCGCACAGTGCAATTCAACTGGGCATCTATTTTTTTTGTATGAACTCTTTAACCAGACACAAGCAAACTATTCTGTTGTAGAATTAACTAATGCCACTGCAGCTGTACGAAGTCTTGGCATCTGCTCCCAAAGTTGTTCCAGATAATTTTTGAATGACATTATATCGTGTTTTCATTTTTTGTTTGACTTTTTCTAAATAATCTTTCTAAATTAAAAACGTATCTAAAGTTACTCCCAGATAAACTTTTTAATACACCCTTATTGGATTTCAGTTGTATACTAGTTCACAAGTTTTGATTGTTAAAAGATTATCAATATATAATCTATTTCAAAAAAATCTGTATTTGAAACTATTTCACGATTAGTGATTAAGTAAAGTATATTGTAAAAACTCCTCTTAAAACGTTAAAATAAGAAGTTGTAAAATTTAATTTTATAATATGACTGTTTAAATCATTTACTGAGATATTCATTTTTAAAATGATCGTAAAATGTAAAACATAATTTTTTACATTATTAACCCTAGTTCGTAGTTAAAAATTTCCAAGTAGTGTGTTAACATTTTCTATTTTAAAACCTTTACAAACTTGCTACTCTATATTTAAGATGTAGAGTAAAACAACCTTAATATGAATCTACTTTCTACTCATTCCTTCAAATTCAAATACGCCACATTAATTATTACTAACTACAGTTTGTATTAAAATTACAAAATTTACCCCATTAACGGTGTCGGAAAACCGAAAAGAATGAATATGGAAAATTTGTATTTTTGAATTTTTGTTCCATATGTTTTTTTAGGTAGATTTTTTCAGTAGGTTTTTTCCTGTGGATTTTTTTTTTTTCTTTGGATTTTTTCTTAAATTCTTTAAAATCTGATCAAATACTATTCGTGACAATGGCTTCTAAAAAATTGAATTTTTAATTATTTATCATTAGGTACCTACGTAAAAAGTTAAAAAAAATTAAAGTTTCTAAATGTTTGTACGTTTTAAATACCACAACACAATATTAATAAACGAACGTTTTTGGGAAGTGCAGAAATGAATTTTAATAAATAATACCATTGGGGTTACTGATGGTGATTGAAAATTTTGTGTAAACAGAAAAATAAAGTTATGCTTGCCGGCAGTAAAACAAATAAGTAATCTACATTAGAGGGAAAAGTAACGCAAAACGTGATTTAGTTCGAATACATGACTATTATTTGATCGGTTATGCATACAAACCATTTCTCTTGAATTTATAAATCATTTTCCAGTGTTAAAACTATGCTTATAAATTAGTTACTTTGAAGATATAATACCGTCTTGTTTATGTAGGGTATCACAATTAATGCTTAATGATTTTAATTAAATAATGCGATCTAACGTGTTGAATATTTTTAGATAAAATGTAGTTTAATTTTAATTTTTTTCAATTTATTTTGTTATTACATTAAAGAAACGTCGTTATCTTTATTTTATTATAGGTATCTGGTACATCAACATTCGATTTTTTGTGCGTAGGTGGAAAATTGATACATCAATATTACGAACTGTTACAAAAAATTGCAACCGAAATTCCATCTACCGCAAGTAGTACAACTTAAAATGTAGCAAACTGTTGTTTAATTCCCTTCAAATTCGCAAGAGCAGCACATGCTAAGGATTTAATTTTAAATGTAACAGTACGCGATTTCTTAATTTATTACTATATTTCGTTTTAACAACGAATTGCTAATTTATTTTATCAAATAAAGTTATCTAATTGTTATTTAGACCACAAATAATTTTTATAAAGAAGAATGTATACAGTGAATAATGTAAATATCAGACACAATATTAAATTATTCTATTATTCATTGCGGTTTGTTAACGTAGAATTGTTTATTGCAGGTGAAGCAGTGAAGAATGCAGACAAAGAATATTAACATCCAACAAGCACCTTTGAACAATGAAGTTTCGCCACAGGTAGGAAACTTGACGTTCATTAATTGGTTTTTAGATTTACCAATGTATACTCTTATTGTTCTAGATTTCTTTAATTTATAAACATTTTTAGTAAAATAATTATTAATTAAACATGCTATTTATGTTCATAAACAAAACAAACAAATGCTCTTGTAAATGTACGAACTGTTCTAGATATTATTTGAAATAAGTACATGCTTTAGTGTTATATAATAATTAAATACAATACCAGTAATTTAGCTCAATACTCTATTGTACACACGCCATTTAATTTCTCTCAAAAAAGTGTCTAAAGAAGGTATTACTAGTTTTTTTGTAACTTAATAAACAACTAGAATATAGACACTTTTCAAAATATAGAAAAATCGATCTTTTCGCTGTAACTGTAGCCGATTCTAGTTTTCATCAATTAGTTTCTCTCGAAAAAACAGATCAAAACATCGACATCAATTTTTTTCTATCTTTTATGGTTACCGAGATACCCTATACAAACTTCAAAATTTGCCCACCCTGTACATTCGTTTTGGGAAAATTAATATTATTAAACCACTCTCATCAAATATTACGTTGTCTTGATTTGTTTCAACATTCTTTTATAGCAACTTCTTAATTAAAGATACCATGATTTATTGCTGGCAAACGTGAAATATCCTGACAACCCTGCGTTTAACTTTAAAATATCCTCTCGAATTACATCCATTGATTTTAAATTTCTAAAAGGGTTCCGTAGAGTGGATTTTATGGGGCCCTTCTTTCTATTGACTTTGCCAGGATTTGCAAAGAAACCATCACTCACGCTTTCAGGTTCAATTTTGTTTCCACGAAGTTTAATCTATTTTATGGGTTGTGAGGTGCAAGATTCTGGAAGAACGGTTGCCCCTTAATATATGACGTTTTGCAAGCAATCTTCTAAAGCAAGGACATGATGGCAGGATTACGAATTTCTAAAATTAAAAGGGATTATAATGTAATTAATGGTTAAACATTAGATGCTTTAATTTTGATTATAAGACTTCACAAGAACAATGTGCTTCTTGATTTGCAAGGAATTCTTCATTTTCTAAGAAAGTTATGTAAAGTTTGTGGAGCGGCGGATTTTTCTTTTGGCTTCTATAGCATTGAGCCTTAACAGTAAGACCACAAGTTAGCTTGAAACCTCGTTTATCTTTCGATCTTTTGTACCCATGTGCAATGAAGACAATCATGGCCGAATCGATATTAAACAATTTAAATGGTGTTAAATCGTTTTCCACATTTTTAACACCACGAGTTTCCGTGAAATCTAGAAAACATTTCTAACATTATTTTAAAATAAACATTGCGAATCGATACGTACCCGTTGAACAAATTAGTAGTTCTGAGTATTGAAAAAGACTGTTTTATGAAACAAAGTCAAAAATAAAGCAAGAAACAGAAACGAACACCAACCGAAATACACAATCCAAACGCCACACGAAAAGTGAGGTTAAGTTTGATGATGAAAATGTCAGCTGCCAGCTGAATTTCAATACCTGTGGAGTAGGGCAAAAATAAACGTTGATTTGTTGGTCCACTGTCCGCGCAAGCAGCACAGGTAAATCTAGAAATGTGGATTGTGTTTACAACATTCAAAGATAGAGGTAGACGACGGTGTCTCTTGTGCCATTATGCTTAAATACAATAAATGGCTTCATTGCCAACTTAAACAGGGTACAACTAAAACTCAATTTTATAACATTTTTCCCTTATTTAACTAAAGATTTAATCTATTAGGCGGTTTTATAACTCTACTTGAGCGAGATACATTCCTAGGTTTTAAAATGTCCGACTGCACATTAACAATATTTTTGAGAACCCAACTTAGAATGCTCAGATTCACTTTATATACTAGGTGCGTGAGTGTGCTCTTGTTTATTGGATGTACTTACATTAGAACTTATTTTTGGAGTAAGTACGAGATCACTCAGTGGTTCATTATCATTAACTGTATCGACTTCTACTTGAACCTTAAGATTAAAAGAATTATTAGACATTCTATACACATAAAATCGTGACCCGGTTTGTCTGCCTGTATGTATGAATGTATGTTCGTCTTCTCCTCCGAAACGGCTGAACCGATTTCAGAGATCGATACGTCAAATTGTTTAGGAGGTCCAGGCGCTGATCTTAGGCGCGGTCACAAGTTGAGCTGACCTTTAACCTCTAACCTGGATTAGTGACCTCATATTAAATACAAGGAAACATAGGCATGTTCTATATCGAAGTGTTTAGCATGTCAAGGAGAATGTTTTAAGATAGGTCCCAAGTTGACCTGACGTTTGACCTTTGACCTGGAGCGATTTCGAGGAGATCAATAGGTCAAATTGTTTAGAAGTCAGGCGCTGATCTTAGGCGGGGTCACAAGTTGACCTGACCTTTGACCTCATATCAAATCCAGAGAAATATAGGCATGTTATATATCAAATTCTTTAGGAGGTCCAGGCGCTGATCTTAAGCTAGGTCACAAGTTGACCTGACCTTTGACCTCTGAGCTGGAGCGGTGACCTCATAACGGCTGAACCGATTTCGGAGATCAATACGTCAAATTGTTTAGGAAGTCCAGGCGCTGATCTTAGGCGGGGTTACAAGTTGACCTGACCTTTGACCTCATATTACATCCAGGAAAATATAGGCATGTTATATATCAAAGTGTTCAGGATGGCAAGGGAATGTTTTAAGATAAGTCCCAAGTTGACCTGACGTTTGACCTTTGACCTGAAACGATGCCCTCATAGAAAATCCGGAGAAATATAGGCATATTACATATGAAATTGTTCAGGAGGTCTAAGCGCTGATCTTAGGCAGGGCCACAAGTTGACCTGATCTTTGACTTCATATTATATGAAAGAAAATATAAGCATGTTATATATCAAAGTGTTTAGGAAGTCCAGGCGCTCTTAGGCGGGGTCGCAAGTTGAATTGACTTTTGACCTCTGACCTGGAGCGGTGACCTTAAAACGGCTTGACCGATTTTGGAGTTCAATACGTCAAATTGTTTAGGAGGTCCAGGCGCTAATCTTAGGCGGGGTCACAAATTGACCTGACCTTTGACCTCTGATCTAGAGCAGTAACCTTATATTAAATTTAGGAAAACATAGGCATGTTACATACAAAGTGTGCAGGATATCAAGGGGAATGTTTTAAGATAGGTCCCAAATTGACCTGACGTTTGACCTTTGACCTGGAGCGATGACCTCATAAAAAATCTAGGGAAATATAAACATGTTATATATCAAATTGTTCAGGAAGTCCAGGCGCTCATCTTAAATGGGGTCACAAATTGACCTGATCTTTGACCTTTGACCTGAAGCAGTGACCTTATATTAAAACCAGGAAAACATAAGCATGTTATATATCAAAGTGTTTAGGATGTCAATGGAAATGTTTTAAGATAGGTTCCAAGTTGACCTGATGTTTGACCTCTGACCTGGGGCGATGATCTCATAGAAAATCCAAGGAAATATAGACATGTTATATATCAAATTGTTCAGGAAGTTTAGGCGCAAATCATAGACGGGGTCACAAGTTGACCTGACTTTAACCTCTAACCTGGAACAGTGACCTCATATTAAATCCATGGAAACATAGGCATGTTATATATCAAAGTGTTCAGGATGTAAAGGGGAATGTTTTAAGATAGGTCCCAAGTTGACTTGACCTTTGACCTTTGACCTGGAACAGTGACCTCACGTCTTTAATTTTAGGTTTCTCTAGATTAAGCCCATTTTTCAAATGGGTTTTGTTACTGGTTTTGTATAAAATTAGCGTGTACAAGCCTCATATCAGACTCAACCTGAATAAGATATGTACAAAAGCTAAACACTTTTACCACTTCGCCTTTCTGCCATAACATCTCTTGTTTATTTTTTACAAAGACAGTTTCATTCACCATATACAACCTGTTTTTTCTGTGAGAATTAACTGAATGTTTAAATTTTACATCATGGCAGAAAGGTATTAAAGGTCAAATCTGGTTCTAGGCCTATTGTTCAGAATAGTTTCAGCTGGCGAAAGACCAGTAACAGTGGACGGAGTATTACGGCATATGAACAAATAGCTATATAATTTCGATAACATGTTTCTCTCTGAAATAAACGTTTCTTTTTGAAGAAATAGAGCTTTATCTATCTTTTCTTTATAGTTTGAACACTACGTTCAGCTATATTATTGCTTTGGGGATGGTATGGCGAGGATTTGACTGGTTTAATGCCATTGGCATGCCAAAAAGAAACAAATTTGACCGAGTAAAAAAGTGGACCATTGTCCGACACAAGTTCAACTGGAAGAGCAAATATCGAAAAATTTTCTTTAGATTAAGGATAGTTTCTGTTGCATTGGTACCGTTTTTCATTAATTTGACGTCAATCCATTTCAATTTTTGATCAACCTCAATCAAAAATACATATATTACATTTATAGAAGAAATCTATGTGTACTCTATAAAAGTTATGAGGAGCATTACTTCATGGAATTAAAGTACCCAAATTAGAAAAATTTTGAAACTGTTGACATATACCTATCGCAAGCAGAAATAAACTTTTCTATGTCAATATTCATAGACGGCCACCAACAATACGAGCGCATAAGCATTTTGGTAGGCACAATTCTATTGTGTTGCTCATGAAAAAAGTTTAAGAACGTTTCAAACATTTTCTTGAATAGCAATTATTTACTAAAACTGGACACTAAACTGTGACAATACGTAATTGTGCTTACAACACTCAAAGATGGACGTAGACGACCGTGTCTCTTGTGTCATAAGCTTAAATACAATAAATGGCTTCATTGCCAACTTAAACAGGATACAACTTAAACTTAATTTCATAAAAAGGATAAGTCAAATTGCTGGAAATTATTTTCGAGTTTAAAAATTGCCGCTAGGTGGTGCAATTTTCATAGCCAATCAAAATATGGGATTTTCTTAAGAAATATGCACGTTAAGAGATATTTCAAATAATGTCATTTTGATTATAAGAAAATTTACAATTTCTTTTGTTTGAAGTATTTTGCTCATGAAACAAAGTAGTGGGGGAAAGTCAAACATTATTTTCTTCAAATACCATAACTCCCTTTTGACACAACAAAATCAAACGCCTAAGGGCGTGATAGAAAGATCTTTTTTTTACCAAATTATTTGCAAAAAAACTTTACCTGAATCACTCTTTTCGCTTTAGCTAGGAACCGCTATGTGAGGTTACAACAATTATTACGTAATAGCAAGAAAAATTTAAATTGAACACCGTAGTTTCATGGTTCAATAAACGACAAAATTTTCAAAAAGTTTGCGCAAACCGCAAATTTCTATCTTTTCTCTAACCGGAGATATAAATAAAACAAACACCATAAACTTGACGCCTATGTCGTATTTTTGAAACCTGTAATGAAAAAACGCAGTAGCCGTTAAATAATTGTTAATTTTTTTCCAAGAGCTAATTGAAATTATTTGTGATACATCTTTTGTGAACGTGATTTTGCAATTCTTTAACATCATGTGGGGGAGGTCAAACGTGATTTTTGCTCAGTGTATCTTTTATTGGAATAGATCTTATTAATTATTGTCTAAGGCGATAACTTGTACCATCTTTTAGAAAATTGATGCCACTACATATCCCTAAAAGTCGCTGTAACTTTAGGATATTTTGATGCAGCTCATATCATAGCCCATAATTTTTCTTTAGAAAAACTCTTCTTGACGTTTCTTTTATTTTGCGTAGTTTTTAAGATATCGTCATTTTTATAAACTAATACATGATGAAAAAATTGCGTTAGAAACCAAATTTTATTTTTAACTTTAAAATTACAAAGATTGAAATAAAAAAGAGGCAGTAATTTTAAATAATTATCACAACGCTTGTTCAAAGTGCATGCCATTGGCATCAATGCATTTTTCACATCTCCTGGCTATGGAGTTTACGGTAGCTGATATTTGGTGCCTATTATTACGCAATGTTTCACATGCGTCTTCAATTAAATGCCCTAGCTCATCTTTCGTATTAATGGGATTCTGATAAACCAAACCCGCAACAGTACCCCAAACAAAATAATCCAGGACATTTAAATCCGGAGAGCGGGGCGGCTAGATAGCTGGTCCTTGGTTAGGAATGTATCCCTGATTTGGCGTCCTAGGCATACGCTTAATCCACCATCAAGAAAATTGTGTGTCACACCACTCCCGAACTCTTCTGCCATAGTGTGGGGGCGCACAATCCATTTGAAGCCATGACTGGACTCTATCGTTTAGAAAAACGTCCTCAAAGTAATTGGGAAAATCTTCTTCCAAGAAGGCTAAGAAACGCTCTAAATTTAGTCAAGTTGATAAGAAATGAGGCCCAATTAAATTATCACCAAGAACTCCTAGCCAAACATAAACACTAAATTCGGTTTGAAAGGAATGCGGCCTAATTTCATGGGGATTTTGGTAAGCCCACACATGTAAATCGTGGACATTTATTTTCCCTCTCCGTGTAAACATTGACTCATTAGTCCAAATAATTTTTCTTGGAAATAAATGGTTTTCATCTATTGAATTTAACATCCATCGACAAAAATTACACGTTTAGGGCCATCTTCTGGAAGTAAATCTTGAACCGGTTGCAGTTGGTACGGTCTTCTTTGATCCTTGTGGAGTACCCGTAAAATCTTACTTTTTGACACTGTAACATGTTGTTGCCGTAATATTCGAACAGCATTTCGAGTGCTTACTCGGTTATCTTCATTAAATACATTTAAAATATTATTTCGGTGTTCTTCATTTCTCGGGTTTTTATTTTTTGGAGTCTTTCTTAAACCACATTCAAGAAACTTCTGATGGGTACTAATAAATACTCGGGGATTGGGGCATGTTCTGTTGGGAAATCTTCTTCCGTACTCGACTTGCTTCTTCTGCATTCCTGTTGCAGTATCCATACACAAAACAAATATTTGCGTATTCCGCATTTGAAAATGTTACTCCGGGCATTTTTCTTACTTACATTTTCTCTTCTTACATCTTTATCTTACGTATATCTTTTTTGAAGTTTTTAACTTTTATTTAAAGATGAAATGACAGACAGTAAACAATAATAAACGAATATAGCATTAGTTCATGGCTATCTTTAATTAATAAAATTTGATTTCTAACGCAATTTTTTTCATTATGTAATTGTTTATAAAAATGACGATATAACAAAAACTACGCAAAATAAAAAGAAACGTCAAGAAAAGCTTTTCTAAGGAAAAAGTATGGGTTATGATATGAGCTTCATCAAAATATCTTGAAGTTACAGCTTAACGAAATTTAAACTTGTCAAACCCTTTTAACGGCCCCCGTATCTGTCCAGATTTTTTTTCAAAAATTGAAAAAATTCCAAATCACCATTTCAAAATGATGAACATGCTTACTAAATTTCATTTGAATAACTTTTTGTGTTTAAGAATTAAAAATAAAAAACTGGTTTTTGGGGAGCACCTTTAGGGGTTGCTAGCTCCGCTAGTAGGCACTTTCAGTCCGTAGTTTATATAACACTTTAGCCTTTATTTTTGATGTAATTTCCATCCTTTAAGTTTCCTACAATTAATTTGGACCACCCTATAATCTATTCAATTTTAATTTTCTTGAGGATTTATTTTAAATTGCGTGACCCCACACGGTTTATGATCTACAATTAGCCTCGATTAAACCCTTGGGCAAAACGTAGGCCTCGATGTAATTTTAGGAAAATACCTTTAAATTATACCACTAATTGGGGGAAAAATACTCTTTAACTGTAGTTTTTATGATATGCGCAATATTTGTTGTAACGTCACATAGTACCTTCTAGCTGATGCGGAAAGAGATTCAGACAATTTTTTTTGCAAATGAATTAGTAAAAATTTTTCCAACGAGACCTTAGGCGTTGAATTTTGTCGATTCAAAAGAGAGGTATTGGTATTTGAAAAAAATAATGTTAGACTTTCCCCAACCACTTTATTTCTTAAGACAGAGCAAAATACCTCAAACAAAAGAAATTGCAAATTTTCTAGTAACCAAAATAGCATTATTTGAAATATCTCTTAACGTGCATAATTCTTATTAACCTTGAAAATTGCGCCACCTTTTAATATAATTTCCAGCGATTTCTTTTAGCTATTTACCAATAGAAACATTTTTGACAATATAATTTTTTTTCTATTTTGGTACAGAATAATACGCTACTGGTATGAAACAACATTCAGTAATGAATACCATTAATGTGCACTATTTTATAACTTCTTTTGTTTTGATAAAATTAAAATCTTTCTAATTGTACACAAAAATTAAAACAGTCATGTGGCTTATTTATTAAACCAATTCACACTTCATTCCACTGAATTAAAAGCAAACAGTATGAAAAACATATGCCACATTTACTTATTCCTATAACGTGCCTAAAAATTGTTGCTAAGGTTATAACTTCTAGTATTCAAGGTACGCTCATCACATTATACAGTTTATGAATTCTCTTAAAATTATATTAAGATTAACAAACAAACACTCGTACTTCTTTGTCTAATAATAAGATGCATTTATAACGCATATTACAGTTCTTGTTTTTCACCATTTTTACAATTAAAATAGTTCTTTCATTGATATTTTTGAATGTTAGTGTTCAAAAATCTCGAAGTAGTTTTTGGAACAAACTAAACCTAAGATTTAGATTGTCAATTTATTTAGAATTTCTCTTTTTCTTCACAGATTGAACCTGAGTACTATGAGAAATTAATAAGGTATGAAAATCAGTTATTGAAATACCTTGAAAGGCCGTTATAAATAATTGTAGACATTAAAGTTTTCAGGTTCAAACTCAATCAACGATTATCAAATAAACTTGATTATTCAAATTAAAAGTTGTGATTCTTCTAGGTGGAGGTCGAGTAACAAAAACTCTCTTATTGATACATAACTGCCGACGTTTCGCGCAAACCTGCCAATGCTTTGTCAAAGCTAATTGTAATTAATAAAACTGTGCAAATCACACAAGTTAAAATAAACCATCAAAATGATAATGATGATTTAGACAGTTAAAATTAAAAATTTAATAAACAATATAACAGACAGGTATTTATAAGAAACGAATGACTAAAGAAGAATCTTGTTTCGTTGCAAAGCTAAACAATTTTTTACACCACTTATAATTTCAAATATTTTAGCATCATCTGCATACAACAATAGACGACAATTATTGTGTTTAACAATGTCATTTATTTTCTTGCAGGTTTTCTTACTCAGAAGGCCTTTAATAGGAGTGGAATAAGTAACAAAAGAACGGCTATTGTATTCGTCGACGTTTCGACAACTTAATTGTGTTGCCTTCATCAGGACGTAAAATAAAGTTTTTTTTAGTTAGTTACTTAGTTTTACGCTTTGATGAAGGCAAGGCAATCAAGTTAACGAAACGTCGACGAATAGAATTTTGTTCAAAGAAATTACGAAAAAAATTTGTTTATGCACATCGTATCTTACAAAATCCAACCATAAAATGATTCTACTACAACTTTTACCAAACATCAATTATACGTTGTCCATTGAAGGTCGCTGCAATGAGTACCACTTCAATATTATTGTTGCAAAAATAATTCTTCACGACATATTTTTCACAATATCTATAATTTTCAACTCGTATTTAATAGTAGGCTATTAAAAACAAAAATTTTCAAACAAAAAACAAAACTCATAACACGGGGAAGCATGTCTCTCCATAGTCAACGCTTTTGGTATTTGTAACAATTTTTTTTGTCAGTCAGAAAATTATAAAAAACTCATGAGCCATGAGATTCTTAAAACTTGTGGTGAAATATTCGGTCGCTTCTTTCACGGTACATAGAATTTTTTCCTTTTTCGTTATCGATACAATGATTGGTTTTTCGTTTTTTCATTCGTCCGATGTTCTTGACATGTTTTCCATTTCATGTAAAACATTTCTTCGTGAGGTCCATTTATGTCAAAGTGGAAAGAAACTGATTTATTTTTACACTTTTCGCAATTTCTGGAGAGGCATTTCTCGGTTTTATGTTCACATACGACCTTACGTATCACTCTTTCGACAGTGTTTTCTTTAATTACTTTCATTTTGTAAAGGGCATTGATGAGCAAGAAAAAAATATTGTGAGTGAAGCAAGCGCAAGTGTCTGTGTCTGTTACTCTTGGTGCGACGCAGTTCGATAGACGAAACTTTGCGAACGTTGAATGAAACACAATAAAAGAATTTTCCGCACAAAACTTGACATGCAAACCTATGACCCTCGCATTCATGATTCGTTTGGTGACTGGCTCGCCATGCACTATTTTGCTGTATTTTTTTGCAGAGTTGATTCGTTTGTTATCATTATAAAACTTTTGATCTTTTCTTAGATGTACTTGTTACATGTTTTTTTTTTTGTACGTACCGTAAAGCATCATCGTTTTAACGAATGGTCGAAGAGACAATTGGTACTATCGTTTTCTTTATATATTCTAATTTACGATATTTTCTCACAATTTTTCCACTCATAACTCGTCTTAAAATTTGTTTGACTTTGCAAGGGTTTGTATTACTATATGTAGCTCGAAGTTGTCGGGCCAGAACTTTACCTGACACCAACTATTTTTCCTTCCTTCAGTGATTTTTTACTGCTAATTCAGGAGAAGAGGGGCATTTTTTCAGGTTTTTTTGGCGTCCCAATCTTTTTCGCAATTACGGGCTCTTATTTCGAGATCCGTCATTTAATAAAGTTTTTGCATTTTTTCTTCTTTCATTTCTCTTCCTCTCTTTTTCACTGTAAAGTTCGTGCAAATGTGTATTTTCTTGAATTCTCTGTCTTTCTTTCCGCTCTGCGTCTTTTCTTCTTGCAAGACGCTTTTCAACATTACAAAGCGAATTTTTCTTGTTGTTTTTCGAAACATTTTTCTTGAGTCTGTTCCTGTTTTTCTCTAGCTGAGTCGAGATTTCTAATGTCACACGTGTAGATATTCGCCCCATTCCTGGATATATAATAATGTTGTGATAATCAATCGTTAGACTACTTAAAAAATATTCTTTGCTTTCACGAAAAAAAACCACGGTACTGACATTTTTGCTCAAAATTCGTTTCATTGTAAATTCTACATACTTTTAACGCAACCCAAATAAAGTCTAGGATTAAGTTATGAAAAGAAAGAAAAACATATCAAATTTCACTAAAAAAAAGATATTGCTGACAAAACAAAGGGCCATGGTACTGATATAAAAATTTGTGACATACCGTTTTTCAATGGTTTTTCTCCTATCAAATTTGTAAAAATGACTCTAGATTGCCAAAATTTTCAGGAAAACTTGTGACATTGATGCTGATTGCACGTGTGTTTTGGTTTTCCAAAACAGCATTCCAATCATTGTTTACAAATTATTTAGTAAAAAAGAAAGAGGTCTCAAAAATCACTGGACACAGTCAGTTTGAACAACGTTTGTAATGAGGAAGAAGGAAATATATAAGACAATTTCTTGTGAAATTCTAATATAACTTTTACTTATATAAACCGTGCAATACAAAAATTCTTGTATTCGAATAGAAGTGTATATTTATCTGATAATTGTGCTTCTGAAGAGGCCACGGTACTGACATTACTAATATAAATATGCCCTCATTTTCAGCCATTTTAATAATACAAATTCAATTTTTGCCTGTAGTATTCTGGGAACAAAGAAATTTAAAAACCATGTAGCATTTGCAGTTATAACTGGAATGAACTGAAATACTCTGTTTGAAATACAAGGACACTAATATGACAGTTACAAAACTTAAAAAAAAGATGAATGCAATCGGTAGAGTCGTTCTCAGGATGTGCCGTGATAAAGAGAAATAAAGAGTCATTTTTATATATAAGATGTGAAAAGAGAAAGGCCAAAATTTGATTCCTGCTGGACACCTTATTTTAGAACAGGACAACTTTTACTTATTATAATCATATTCTAGCAAACTAAACCTGTTGGATAAGTATGAGTGAAAGAGAACTAATACAGTATTTAAAAATTCTTTTACTCCAAGAAATTAAAGTAAGCCCATCTGGACGTTTACGTGATAAACCATCTAGTTTAAAAATTAAAGTAACGTTAATTGATGAGCGTTGTAAAATATTAATTTCTGAGTGGCGAGAGAATCATCCAACACTTTTTATACAAGAAATACCGTAATGACCAAACAATATACTAGAGTATTACATGAACAAATATGAAGGCGACATTATCCATTAGGGTGCCAATGTTATGAGAAAGAATGGCGTGTAACAAAGCACTAAACTCTTTATTTTACACAGCTCAAAAACGAACGATATCAGTATCATTTGAAAAAGATAGATTTGATTCAATAATACGTTTCAGATTCATAAAATCCAATTTTTTTTAATACATTTATTTGAGGGTAAATCAACATTGTAATCATTCCAGGAAAATCCTTCTTAAACTGAATTTCTGAGGAATTATATTGAAACAAAATGAACAGAAGAATATCAGTGATTCTTCGGACTCCTAAACCATCGGAGGCAAATATAGGAAGCGACAACTGAATTTATTGAATATCATTTTAAAAAACATTGAGAATTGATTCACGATATAAATTTAAATGACAATCAATATTTTCAAAAAATTAGAATGCTAACAAAAGAAGGGAACATCTCATAAGGTAAATTAGTGTTGGAGAAGAGAAACAATTTTTTAACAAAAAGTAAGCGATATGAAAGTGGAGAAACTATAACCCACTTATCAAAAGATTCCAGTTAAATAATTTTGGGAAGGGAGTATCTAAAGAATTAGTGAGAAAAATAGGACATTCATGTAATTCTAATACTTGACTATCGACAATACAAATATTGGGAGCAATTCCTTTAAATTTAGTTAAAATGGTTTGGTCTAAAATACCTAAACAAAAAAATAATCTACATTTGATAAAATTTAATCCCAAACCAATATTTTTACTTAAATTGATCAGAATTTTGAGGTCTCGAAAAACGATGACTGGAAGTATCATAAACTGCCGTGTCGTTTAGATACCATACTTTAAATATAGAACTTTTGCACAAAAGTCGGTTGAATCAATAAACAAAAAGCTACCAAAGGATAATCTTGTTGTACGCCAACTGAAGATAGGATTAAATCTTCACCTAAAAATAAAAATATCTCAGAACAAAAACTCTTAATTTAATCTAACAAAAATAGAAAAATAGGGATACATTTTTATAGATAAGATCTGAATAGAAGAAGACCAAAATTTGATCTCTGCGGGACGCTTTTTTTAGAACAGGACAACTTTGACTTAGTGTAACCATATTCTACCAAACTAAACCTGTTGGATAAGTATGACCGAAAGAGAACTAATACAGTATTTGAAAATCTAAAACATTCTAGTTTTTGTAGAAGAATATAGTGGTCAACCAAATCGAAAGCTTTTGTCAGGTATGTTATACATGCCATCAACTTTGAAATTTAATTCAATATTAACAAAACTGCACAAATTCGTGGTTTAAATAATACCAAGGTCTATGTTGACATCTTGGAAAATCGTTTAATATCATACGTTTTGATTCTAATTGAACCAAGTCACGATCTGTTGACACTAAACATAGGTCGGATTGTAATCATTTTGCTGAAGGAAAATGTTGTGATGTCTTTGGACCGTATACTAAATGTATGTTTAAAACTCTATTCATACTTATAACGTTATTCCATTGACACCGCATTGTCTTTGTAGCCCAATAATACATTATGACAATTAAAGTCCCCAATATATATGCATGAATAAGAAACTACGACATTACGTTTTCTGGCCAAGGTATTGTAAGAGGATTGTAAATATTGGATACGTGTAAATCTTCTATTATATAGTGGCTAGTTCTGGAAATTCCAGAAATTATACTGTTTTTGTATACTTTCCTATTGAATATATTTTTGACGTACGAGAGCAGTTTGAAAATGATCTATTCATTGACAGATCCCGTTACTTGAAAACGAATTCCTCTTGGTTTTAACATTTGCTATCCAATACATGACGTCTGTCAAAATTTCAAACAAAACAATCTATTAGTTTGGTTTTTACAGACGCCAGAAGCAAGCAACTTTTTTGATTTTGATAAAATGGAAAAAGTCGAATATAGTTTGGTGATCAAGTTCCTTCTCAAAAGGGGAAAACCAATGCAGAAATCAAATGCGAGTCTGCACCATCGTTAGCAATAATAAAATTTTGGAAAGCTGAAGTTGTTCGTGGTCGTACGACTGTCTTCGATGAACCATCCACCGGATCAGCAGATCCAGCATGATTGGAAGGATTTTTTTGCCGATTTGTTACCGTTGATGACACTTAGATGCATTACTACACATCGAAAACCAAAGAACAGTCAAAACAGTGGCGCAAGAGCGGTGAAGGGCCGCCGAAGAAAGCAAAAACGACTCGGTCGCTCTGTAAACTGATGGCGACTATTTTTTGGGATGCGAAGGGCATAATTCATATTGACTACTTAGAAAAGCAAAAAAATTACTGGCGAGTACTACGCAGCATTATTGGACCGTTTCGCCCAGGTTTAGCACGTAAAAAGTGTTCTTTCGTAAAGAAAACGCACTGGCGCACAAGTCGGTATTTGCCATGGCAAAATTATACAAATTGGTCGATCACCCACCGTATTTTCCAGATCTTGCAGCTAGCGACTTTTTCTTGTTTCAAAAGTTAAAATAAAAATGCTCGGTGGACGCCGTTTTGCATCAAACAATAAGGTAATCGCTGAAACATTGCACTATTTTAAAGAGCTCGAGAAAACGTACTATTGAGATGGGATGTAAAAATTGGAAAATCATCTTACTAAGTGTATCGAGCTAAAAGAAGACTATATTGAGAAATAAATTATTTTAAACCCAAAAAATGTGTTTCTTTTATTTAAGGTTAGATCATTTCCAAACTGCTCTCGTATGTAGCTATTCCATGAATTGACTCTTAATAAAGTCTACTAATTGAAAACCTTTTACTATACCTTTATGGAAAATACTTGTCCCATCTCTGCATTGTGTTTTCCGTAAAAGTAAAATATCGACCCTATTTCTGAAACAAAGATCAGACAAGAAATCTGATTTATTCTTACTCAACTCCTCAACATTAATCTGTAAGTCGGTAGGTCTGGAAACGAAAGTGGTGATTTTCGGAAATATTATTTATTTATTTATTCGTATGGTACATTATACAAATATTGTATTGTGATGTAAGTGTTATGTATGGTGCTCCAGAAGATCACTATAAAATATCATGATTTGCTGATTGATCATAGAGTACTGTAAAGTACTGATCATTATTAAGAATTAAAATAATAATAATATAATGATACCAAATATAACTGACCTAAATACCTTCTAAGCAGCTGTACCATCCGGGACTTGGGATAAAGCTAATACAGCTTCCACTCACAAACGTTGCATTTATTGTAAAAAAATATATTTATAATTTGGCGTATCAATAAGATATCCTTCACGTTTGCATGATGGATTCTGGGTCATGTCCTTTAAAGGCGAATATTTTAACTTTCTCATATTGTTTAATTTTATTTAAAAGATATTAAAAAACATTTATACAAAACGATTCGATTAATAAAATTAATTACTATTTTTTTTAAGATTATTTACTTCTTACAAACACAAGTGTTGACAAAAAAGTAAAGCTTTTAGAAATTATTTAAAAATCTTATTATTACACACCTTTATTTTGACGATTTCTTAAATGATTCGGTTATTGATTAAACAACCTAAGTCATTTTTTCAAGATAGTGGCACATGTGGTAAACTTTATATTGTATTTTCATTACACGAATATGTGAAACGTTTTTTTTTCATTTTGCCACAATCGTTCAAAAATAACTTAGGTTGTTTAAGCAATAACCGATGCAAATGCATTCCTATGATACAATGTTATTGAACCAGGAAGATGATTAATTCGTCTATTAAATAAGAAAGGAAGATTTAACAAAAACTAAACACTTTGGTTAAACATTTGTTTGTGACTGAAGAGCCAAGGTACTGTTCTACATGAACTATCAAAATTTACAAGTTAAAAAAGTTTTGTTATTTTATTTAAGATTTCTTCTAATTTTGTTTTGAAAAAAGGTTTAAAAATTGAATAGAACGTATTTCGAAGAAATTATGACACATAATTGAAATCACGCTTAGACAAGAATGTCACCGCTTAGTATGCTTAAAATCGAAGTATTTAAAGAAATAATAATAAAAATATTACAACTACATAAATAATACTCAGAAAAAGATAAACAACATTTTAATTATAAAATACAATTTCGTCTCGACTACTCCCCAAAGAATAAAATCAATTACAGATGTAGATAATTAAAAACTAACAATACGTTTGATCCCATGTAAATTAAATGTTGTTATTATACTCAGAACAACGAACTTAATTAAATTTAAATTTAGTCCGTTGTTCTATTTCACTTTAAAGTACCCACTTGTATTTTTCTGGTAAAAGAACTTACACATACAAATTCAATTGAATCAAAAAATTTCTTTTGGCATCTCCAATCAATACATTCTAAATTTATATCGTCAAAAATTTAAATGGTAATTTTTAAAAATTGAGTAATTTTTGTATTATTTTGAATGATTGAATTTATCTGTGGTAGCATAGATACATTAATTAAGTGTCGCATGTGCATATAAATAACCAAATAAATAGTTTAAATTTCTAAATTTATACATTAAATTAAGTGATTTCTAACAAACTAAAAAATAAAAGCGTTTTACGTGTCACACGTTTACCTATCTTAAATAAATTTTAGTATGTAAGATGAAAGTTAACTGCCCAGTTAGTGTGTGCGGTTTTATTTGTTGCTGTTCTAAAAATCTGTATGTTTGTGCAAATTAAATGTCTTTACTTTATTGAAATATAATCAATTTTCAAATAAAATACCTTACATAATTAAAATTGTGTGAACTCCAGTGTTTTAGAATTTCTTTAAACAGTGATTTTACAGAATTTTAAAAATGCAATATAATACCGTTTCGCGTATAAAAGCTGTAAATAAATTGGAGATCATCCTAGCATTTTAATAAAACAAATTTAAACACCTTAAAACGTTCTACATCTTACGATCCGGATACATATTTAATTTATTTTATACATTTTTCATTTCTTTGTTCATGCTCTTGGCATGATCTTTGAAATTATAATTATATTACTATTTTCAATTCATAAAAAAATTGTTATTCGCACTAATGAAGTATAAAAAAATCGCAGTATGGTTTCCGGCAATGTGAAAATAAGTGGATCATCTTAAATGATGTACTATATAAAAATGTAAGTACTAATTAAAATTAGTGTGTTATTAAAGTTCTAAAAGATTTTTTTTTAATTTTAAGCATCTAAAAAGTGCTATATTAGTGTGTTTGAGTGTTTTAACAACAAAGTAATTATATGAATAAACAAGGATTTAATTAAATAAACATTCTTCATTACTTTAAATCACATTAAAAGTTAACTACTATAAATTTCTTTTAATTTGACTGAAGGAATAAAAGTTTCCATTATAAAAACTGCATTTCCTGTTTGTAAAGCTTTATAATACGTTGCTCAAGGTATAATCTATATTTAGGTTTATTGGAAACGCTGAAAATTTTTGTACCTAGTATGTTCACGAATTCCACTGCTTCATGTGACAACGGGCCAAGGGTTTTGATCGCAAAAGGGATAAAAAGTACATTATGTTCATCCACTATTGAACAATATTCGCAATTTTTTTGCTAGTTGCTGTTTTGGCTACTGCTCTACACTCATTTGAGGATAAAGTTAAATATGAAGAAGCAAGTGGGTCTGCAACAGTTGCATCTCACACTAAAAGGCGTTAGTGTCGTTTCATCTACCCTTTACCCATCATTTCTAGATAGTCCAGTAGGTTCTAAGGTGGACTGATTGATTTCAACGTGCCGTGAGTAACGACCTGCTGCAGCACAATCTATGGATTTCATTTTCTTCAACAAGTTGGCCACAAATACAGTTATGAGTAAAGCACATATTAAAACCAAAACAAAGTGCGATTGAAATTCGAAATGTGTTGTTGTCTAGCAAGATTCCGAATGATCTTGATAGAAAAACAGTGAGCCAACTACTTGATTCACGAATGAAGGAGGCATGGTGAATCTGCTAGTAAAGAAAATTTGCGCTGCTACATAAATTGAGAAATGCTGATGTCATCATAATTTTTATGATAATCGAGGTTTTTGGTGAAACTCTGATATAGCAAGTTCCACATGTCCTTAGCTTCTTTAAAATGTGCAATGTCTAAGTCGAGGGAGGGTAACATATTATTGACTGGTTTTATTACACAATTAGCCAAGCTTAGGAAAGCGGGCAGCATAATGTCAGCAACTTTGCGAATTTCAATTCCTCCATGTTTAATGGGAAGAAAAATAAGCCTCCAGTTTTTATCAATAATAGGAGAGTTCACGATTGATTAAATAATATCTCGCATTTTCACATCAATTTCTGTAAGAATGGCTGAGAAAGTACGTACGTTTGGGGATGGCAAAGCAGTTTTTAAGTAAAAGATCCGCCGTATGACAGTTAATAGATTTCATACGTTGAAACAATAGTTTTAGTTCTTCTTGCTTCTTGCGGAAACAATGGTCCGTGTGTTTAAAGGTCAGTGGACTGCCTAAAAACTGGAAATTTTTGCCAAAAATTTTTATACATGGAACAACCTCACGAAATGAATCAATGACAGATTGACAAGGTTCCGAGTAAAAGAATAAGTTACATTTCCTTCGGTTGATTAGTAAGCTAATATTTTTATATTCTTTAATGATAGTATTGAAGTCGCCCAAAACGGTTCCAGGTTTTCCCGCTAATGTATCATCATCGAGGTGCCACACCTTGAGCTCGGACAACAGAAATTTTAAGATAGACTGTATTGCAAGACTTAAAACCAAGGGTCCACAAGCGTCACTTTGTTGTGCTCCGACTTGAGAGAGGGTTTTCTTTGGCCCAAAAAATAAGGTTGAGGGTTTGGAGTAGCATTAAAACATGAAATGTTAGTTGCAGGAGTTTTTCTTTGACTTTGGACAACATGGTATCACGTTCAATATTAAAACGCATTTTTGAAATCGATTTTCAGAAGCACTTTATCAGATGTCTTGTTAGTTTCGATAAATGTTTGAGTTCCATAAACAACTGCTTCACATTTAACTTTTGTGTAGAAACTCAGTTGTTTAAGTTGTAGATACGAGCAATTGCTTTCACTGACAGATTTGCAGGCAAGTTTGGCGACGAAAAACTCCGTATAAGATGTCACAAATATCTGAAAACTTTACCGTGTAGCATTAAGTTGGCTTGCTTGGTGAGCGAGTTTAGTACACATTCATTAACGTTGGAATTTGATAGTTATAGCAAATCCTTTAGGTGCTGTGGACGTAACCCACCAATTCCACCTGCGGGCCTATTTGGAAAGGAGAAAGTGGCCTCCTTCACTTTTTTTGGGTAAACTGTTAAAGTGTGTATATCAGGATCTGGGGGATCTAGAAATTTTACGCTGCGGGAAGCTTCGGGGTGTTTCAAATTCATATTTTTATACGTTACGAAACTGTAAGAGACTAAGGAATCTTCGGAAGCTACATATATCTCCTTCTATGACATTTGACTCCACGCTCTGACTAAGTGTTGTTGAAGTATGGAGTTTTCTCGTTTCCTTTTCATGAATTTGTGTGTGTGTAAATTTTTCTTAACTAAAGTTGAAAGTGAAACGTTTTTGTTTTGAGTCTTCAGTAGTACTTGAAACGCAGCGTAAAGAAATGTTAAGAAGTTACTCTACAATTCAAGGTGATTATTTGAACAGCATGATTTATTAGTATCTGCTAATTTATCCGCAGCAATGATTTTTGCTCCTTTAGGAATGCTTTTTAGGATTCGAGTCAAATCTTTGCACATAGGGAGGCGAGAGTCTAAAGGTTCAGGGCTGGTAAGATTCGATTGAGAGTCCATAGGCATAGCACAATCTTGATGTTTTAGGCAAAAATAAGCACGCAGACTCATATTTAATCAGGTTGCTACCACCATTAGGCGACAAATTGGTGCATTTAGAGCAAAATTAGTTTTCTTAGCATTAAGTCTAAAAATGGGTTTACTTCCAGTATTCCCACTATATATTTGTTTATATTTGTTACATAAATTAATCGGGGTTGATAGGAAGCATGTACACAAAAGATAACAATGATGGTATTTGTTTAGAATTTGATCGCATTCTTAAATTTTTATTCCTGTTTTTTGAGAAATATCCTTATATTACAGATGACTAAAATAGACACAGTTTTAAAGCTGAGAAAAATTTGCTTCTTTTTTGTTGAATGCTTTTTGCTGTATTTCTTATGGAAAGTGGTGGAGGGGTGTTTAAGCATTTTTGCAAATAAATGTCAATAACTGGGTGAACGGATTTTCATAAACTAGGAGTCATTCAAGAGAGCTTTTCTTAGGTTATTAACCCTGTTTTGAGTGAATTGATTTAGATTGTTTGTAAGGCCGCTTGAGAGCGTTTTGTGATAAGACTACAAATAAAATAGTCTTTTTCAAAAAAATTAAATACAACAATATGCCTTTTTTTCAACGAAATTTAACCAAATAAGAGTCTAACACGCTAGTGAAAACTGTATTTAGATATCCCTTTCCTAACCTAAAATATGAGAAAAAGATATATAACTCGAAATACTATCGCATCTTCGTAAACATTTTCAGTATATCTACCATTATTAAATCCTAAAACCTTTCAGCAAAATATGTATACACATTTACTGTTAGAATAACAACTTTACATTTAAAATGTCAATAATAATTAATATTTATTCAATATGATCACTCTTCTGCTGCAAACTTTTAATTCTGAATTAATTTTTATTGACAATTTAAATGTAATGTTGGGATTCTGACACATATTTTAATCAATCAACAATAATTAGAATTTACTAATGGCATATGCTATTATAATATAATTATTTCGAGTTTTAACTTCTGTTACTCATATTTTCGGTTAGAAAAGTGATGTATTTAATATTTTGAGAAAATCAATTTCATTTGTAGTGTTGTTACTAAACGCCCTCTAGCGGCGATAGAAGCGATCTAAATCAATGCGTTTAAGACAGCGTAAGTTTAACAAAATTGGTTCAGTTATTTTCAAGTCACTGACATTTATTTCCAACAGTGTTCAAACACCCTCCACCACTTTTCCTTACGCGATAGAGCGCTTTTAACAGAAAAGAAGCAAATTCATTACGGCTTTAAAACAGTGTCCATTTTAACTATCAGTAATATAAGAATATTTCTCAAAAAACGAGATTTAAAATTCAAGAATGTGATTGCGCCTCCTAGCAGGCATTCTAGCCCTTCTAATTGGTCACTCAGTACATACTACTCTTAGTCGCCAACTGTCAAGCGGACAAAGTTTAAATACTGGTTAAGTTTTTTGAAATTTTTGAATTTTAGCACAATTTTATTAATTTTCTCTTAACCGAGTTGTTTATAATTTTTTTCCCAAGTCATTACGACAATTACTTTTTGAGATATAGCCGAGTGCCGTTCTAATTAATCACCCGGTACTACTCTTATTCGCCATCATCAAAATCATGAATTATAAAACTTTTAGCTGGAAGGAAGAATTCAGTAATAGAAGGTGTTCGTAAAAATATATAGGTACAAATTAAGCATATCAATCAAATAATGTGTACAATAGGGGACCTATAATAAAATAAAATTTTAGAAAGGGAGAACGTTTTTGATTGACTTTGCGAAGAGCCATCGACCGAAGTCCTTCAGCCTGGTAAATTATACTACATATGATATCGTTAACATAAATACATTGGTATAAGGATAAACATAACTATGATCATGGCGAATTGGCATCTTGGAGTAGTCGTCTGATGGATTCTTTGAGGGGAGCGTTGGATATTCTTCTATTTTTGGGATGCAGGTCTGTAGTTAGGGTTTTGATTACGTTATAGTACTTCTCTGCAAATTTGGTTGCTAGTCTCGCCAGTCTTGTAGATATTGGTTCTATGGAGGGGTTTGATAGAGATAAATGTTTAAAGGGCTGTGAAGGGGATTGTTTGGATGTCTCATTTTTGTGATGTTTCTAAGGCAGGAGGTTTCTGCAAGTTTGATTCTTTTTTACTGGATTTCTTCTTGTATTCTAAAATCGGGCGGCATATTGTACTATAGATGTGCGTAGCTGTTTGCTTTGTGACCTCGGTATTTTTATATGTCAAACTTCTAAAGTGGCGAGCTCTGCTTACAGTTTGCTGTTTAACAGATAAGGCATGCAAGTTGAAGTTGGGTTTGTTGTCTATTTTTGTTCCCAAGTATTTGACATACTCTATGGGTTTAATAATTCTGTTGTTTAATGTAACCCAAGGAGAACTGTCTTTGGTTTTATGGTAGAATATCAATAGCTTATATTTATCGGGATTTGGTTTCAATTTCCATTTATAGAACCACGATGATGTTCTGAAGATTAAAAACTGAATTTGGTCAATTACTGCACGAATGTTGTTGGCATGTGAGATAAGGGCCTTGTCACCAGCAAATTGTAGTAGGTAACAATTCTTATCTGGTTATTTTGCAGTTGACGTGCAATATCTGAGGCGTATATATTAAATAATAGAGGTTGTTGATCCCTGGAGGACTCCCTGTTTAGTTAAAAGTTTATCAGAGTAGATGTTGTTAACTTTTACATTTAGAAACCTATTTTCCCAATAGTTACAAACTAAAAAACAAGTATTAAGAACATTTGGAGTTGTGGAGTTTGTAGAGTAAACCATGGTGTCATACCAAGTCGAAGACTTTGTCGATGTCTAAGAAGAAAGTTGCTGATTTTGTTCAAATTATTTAATTTGTCTGTACGTTGGAAATAATAGTTACTAGAGCGTAAATTATTGAATTTTTTTTTATAACCAAATTGGCGTTGAGGGATTATATAGGTGAGTTCCTTTTCTAATTGAAGCTTAATATTTTCGAATTTTTTTCCCATAACTGGTAAAAGTGTAATTGGTCGGTAGCTGACAGCAAAAGAATGGTCTTGGTTAGGCTTACGTATAACTATCATGGTTCCAGTTTTCCATTTTATAGAAAAGTAAGCGTACCGGATACAGTAGTTTTATATTTTGAGGATATACTCATGAATCTGCCAATCTAGTTTACCGAGAATACCTATAGAGATGTTATCATTTCCAGGAGCTGTGTTTTTGCTTTTCTAAAGCACAGTAAGTTATTCTTCCTTAGTGATTTCTTTTATTAATTCTCGTTGGCTTGAATTATCTTTTGCACTAACCTAAGTTGATTTACAGAGTACTCGGGAATGGTGTCGAACGAAAATGCTTTCTCAAATTGTTGTCTGAATACATTACATTTACCTTGGTCTGTATAATATGTGATACCATTTTCTATTAGTGGTGGAATAGTATTATCAGTGAAATAGTTGACTAGTTTCTTAATTGTGTTCCAGTAATATTTTCCCTTCTTTTCTTGGATTTCAAAGCAAGTGATTTTCTATATATCTGATTGGTACTGGAATATTAATGTCTGTATGTGTTTGTTGAGTTTATTGTACTCACGTTTAAGGTCAGGTTTTTCAGACTATTTAAAATCCCGCTTCAAGCGGATTAACTTGATAATACAAGGTGGCAGTTGAGAGACGTGAAATCGTTTTTGATTTTAGGAAAATTGTTGGACACACACATGGAAATTTCTAAGAAACTTTGATATCCTGTCTGGGTTGATGGAGTGTTTTTTCACCTGTCCAATGTAGTGTCCCATATATGCGTCTATTGGTTTCATATTGCATAGCCTTTGGTTGAGTTGAGGTTGTATAATTGCGGTTGTGTCAGGTGGCATGTTTAAGTCAAATTGTATCGGCACAGATAGGTGATTGGAACAGATATCACCAGTGAGGTCAACGTTTAATATAATTCTTTTTAGCTTAGTGGAGTACAGGATAATATTAAGGTTGTTTTTCATTGTGAATGTAGGTCTTGTGTCGTATTTCTTAAAGTCGGAATTATTGAGAAAATTTCCAGGTTGCTTTTTTTAATTTTTGTTGAAGTTAAAGTCTCCGATAATTAATGAATATTCATATAGTCTAGCCATGTTAAAAAGTTTTCTTCAATACAGGAAGTTGCATGTATGTAGACCAAAAGTATGTGCAGCTTCTTATTGGTGTTAAAGGAAATTGTGGTTGGAAGCAGTTCAATCTTCACAAACTCGCTTTTCCTAGATTAAGTTTTGGAGCTGTTTGTATAAAACTTCCTTCTCTTGTGTTTGCGTTTGCAATGTTTCCATCGCGCTGAATGGTCGTCCAATTCCTATAGTTAGTATTTGTTCCTTGTTTGGTTTTTGTCTCTATAAAGCATCTGCATTCCACATTATTCTGTTTAGTGAGATAGTTTATTAAATGTTTATTGTTTTGAAATGAGTTGATATTACCATAAAATATATTAGTCATTAATATTTATTATATTTTGGGAGTTTGTGCTATTTTGGAGAGGTTGAGTCGGAGATGTAGATTCATTTGCATCCAGATCAAACATTCTGCTTCCCGAAAATACTGCAGTAGTATCTATATTGTAATCATCAATCTATTTTTTGCGCAATTTCTCTAGCAGTTCTGTTCTATTCGTGTGTTTTGGGTTATTGTAGTTGGATATATAAACTATAATTATCGTGTCATGAACTGTGACTGGAGGATGTATTTTTGTATGTTTGGTAATTAAATTGTCAATATCTTTTGGTTTCATGTTCATCAATTTAATTGGGTTTTTGGAATGCCTTTAATGAGTTGTATATTTTATATTTTACATTTAAAGGCCACAGGGTAGTAGAGCTCGTGCGTGAGGAGCAGCAGGTTTTACCGCATATTGCAGATTTTTGAAAAAAAAGTCTTCTGCTAGTTTTTCAAATATAATTCTTATAAATTTAGTAGGTTTGTTCGTAGCTTTGGAGATGATTCGCTTGCATTCTCTGTGTTTGATTTTATTTGTGGTAAGCTGTTGGCTGACGTTTTCGTCTAGTATTTTGTACTCTACTGAGCTTATAACAGCGCAGCAGGAGGCTATTTCAACTTAGCGTGGAATTAAATAGTAAGATTTTGTTGATTTATAAGATGAGATTTTTTCATTTGTCAGGGCTTTGAAGTTTTCGTTTAGAATAACCTTGGGTGTATTAGATTTAAGCAAAAATTCTTTCTTGGGGGAAATTATAATATCAGCTGAGTTAGGATGTTTACCTTCCCAGACGTCAGACATTTGTTGCCTAGTGAGGTTATTTGTTGTTGAAAAATAGTACATATTGAGATATTTTAAGGTACTTATTATTATTATTATAAATGCTAATAATATTTACATAGTTTTATATCGGAATTTATCAAGGATAAAATTGTATTAACGTGAATTAACGTTGCTATGTGAAGCACTTACCGATAATGGTATCGGTTTCTTATCTCACTACACATATAAACTCACATCTTTACAATTTGATTTCTTGGATTAAACTGTAAAATTTTAGAAATATTTCAGGAATGCTTATTATTAATATTATTATTATTATCTTATCTCGGAGGATACGCATCTTCCTTCTATGCTTATTTCTACAAAAGTCACTAATATTACTTCTTCCTTAAAGAATAATTTACAAAAAAAATTGTAAATTATTATAACTTTCGTAAAGCCAATTTCCACTTTTGTACCAGATGATTTCTGGATATTGATTGGAAATTCTTAGAACTTCTTAAAGATGTTGAGCAGGCATGTATTTACTTTTATAGTAAGTTCCATGCTGTAATGGACAAGTGTGTACCTAAATATATGTATACTGCAAGTAAATTTATCCTCCTTAGTTCAATAAATCTATTATAAAAAATATCAAAACGAAGGAACGATGTCATCGTCAAATAAAGAAAAATAGCAATAATACATGCGCGCGTAACAAATTTCGTGAACTAAGAACAAAAATTAAAAGTGACATCGACCTAGTTTATTAAACTGTAGGTTTCAGTTTTAAAAATCCGGTTCAACTATATTTACAGAGAATCACTCTTAAACTAATACCTTACATGGTGCTATGATTATAACAAATACAACAAAATTGCTTTTGATTTATTGTTTATATCGATAAACTACATAGTAATCTGTAAAACTGTTGATATTTTTGCTGTAGGTTTCAGTTTTAAAAATCCGGTCCAACTGTAATTTCAGAGAATCACCCCTAAACTAACACCTTAAATGGTGCCTTTGTTTAACAAGTACAACAAAATTGCTTTTGATTTATTGTTTATATCGATAAACTACATAGTAATCTGTGAAAAAGTTGGTATTTTTACAGTAAGTTTCAGTTTTGAAAATCCGATCCAACTGTAATTAAAGAGAATAACCCCTAAACTAATACCTTAGATGGTGCGTTATTTTTAACAAATACAACAAAATTGCTTTTGATTTATTGTTTATATTGATAAACTACAAAGTAATCTGTAAAAAGTTGGTATTTTTGCTGTAGGTTTCAGTTTTAAAAATCCGGTCCAACTGTAATTACAGAGAATCACCCTGTACTAATACCGTAAATTGTGGCTTAATCTTAACAAATACGACAAAATTGCTTTTGATTTATTGTTTATATCAATAAACTACATATAGTAATCTGTAAAAAGTTGGTATTTTTGCTGTAAGTTTCAGTTTTGAAAATCCGGTTCAACTGTATTTACAAAAATCACTCTTAAACTAATATCTTAAATGGTGCTATGATTATAAAAATATACAACAAAACTGCTTTTGATTCATTGTTTATATCGATAAACTACATAGTAATCTATGAAAAAGTTGATATTTTTGCTGTAGGTTTCAATTTTAAAAAGTCCGGTCCAACTGTAATTTTAGAGAAACACCTAAACTAATACCTTAAATAGTGCTTTAGTTTTAACAAATACAACAAAATTGCTTGTAATTTATTGTTTATATCGATAAACTACATAGTAATCTGTAAAAGGCTGGTATTTTTGCGGTAGGTTTCAGTTATAAAAATCCGGTCCAACTGTAATTACAGAGAATCACCCCTGAACTAATACCGTAAATGTTGCCTTAATCTTAACAAATACGACAAAATTGCTTTAGATTTATTGTTTATATCAATAAACTACATAGTAAACTGTAAAAAAGTTGGTATTTTTGCTGTAGGTTACAGTTTTAAAAATCCGGTCTAACTGTAATTTTAGAAACCACCCTAAACTAATACCTTAAATGGTGCCTTAATTTTAACAAATACGACAAAATTGCTTTTGATTTATTGTTTATATCAATAAACTACATAGTAATCTGTAAAAAGTTGGTATTTTTGCTGTAGGTTTCAGTTTTAAAATCTGGTTCAACTGTATTTACAGAGAATCACTCTTAAACTAATACCTTAAATGGTGCTATGATTATAACAAATACAACAAAATGGCTTTTGAGTTATTGTTTATATCGATAAACTACATAGTAATTTGTAAAAAAGTTGATATTTTTCCTGTAGGTTTCAGTTTTAAAAATCCGGTCCAACTATAATTTTAGAGAATCATCCCTAAACTAATACCTTAAATGGTGCCTTAGTTTTAACAAATACAACAAAATTGCTTTTGATTTATTGTTTATATCGATAAACTACATAGTAATCTGTAAAAAAGTATGTTAATGATGTTGAAAATATAATTAAAAGCAATTCTCGTAAATTTTGGGTATTTGTTAATGCCAAGAGTATATGAACAAGTCTATTGATACACTTGAGGATATCGTCAATTATTTTCCTAATTTCTTTTGTAATTCCAATCACTTATCAGCCAACTTGCCTTTTAATTGTGATTTACTTACTAGTGAGTGCATAAGTATTACCAAAATTAAAGAAAGTCATGCATTGCAAGTCCTAAAACAAATTTACTGTAGGCCCTGTTCAGATACCTTTGTTTCTTATTAAAGATTGTACTGTTGTTCTCGCGTCTTCTCTGGCCACTTTAATTAACTTATGTCTAAAACAAGCACATTTCAAACTATTTGGAAAACTTCAAAGGTTTGCCCTATGCACCAAAAAGTAATTGTCTGGATATTTCAAACTTTAGGCCTATTCAAATTATCTGTAATTTTGCAAAAGTTTTAGAAACCCTTCTTCATAATAATCCGTATCTTGCTGTATGTAAACAAAACCATTCATCAACATGGTTTTATAAAAGGACGCTCCACTGTCACCATCCTTTTGAGCATAACCCAAACTATTGCGGAAAATCTTGACAATAATATTCAGACCGATGTTATTTATACGGATTTCTCGAAATCCTTCGACAAACTTGATCATAGTATATTACTAAAGAAATTATTCAAATTTGGTTTCTCAGGCATTATTAAAGTTTTTTTGTCGTATTTATCAAATAGAATGCAATATGTTGTTTGTAATAGTTATAAATTGCAAGATTACTTAGCTACGTCTGGTGTGCCTCAAGGATCCAAGTTAGGTCCCCTGCTGTTCAATATATTCATAAATAACGTTTTAGATAGGATTGATGATGATGCGCTGTTATTTGCAGATGATATAAAGTTGTTTCAAAGAGTTACAAATATTAGTGATTGTTATTTTCTACAAGATAGTTTAAATCGCATTGTGAACTGGTGTCGTAATAATATGCTACACTTAAATTCTACTAAATGTACTGTTATGTCTTTTTTCTCAAAACAAGAACTTCTTCGGCATGACTATAACATTGACTCTACTGTCTTAGACAGTACCAAAATGTTTACAGACTTGGGGGTAATCTTTGACTCCATACTGTCTTTTATACCTCACATTAATAATATTGTATCTCAAGCTAGCCGAACTTATCGGTTTATTGCAAGATGCTCCAGTGACTTTACTAACTTCTTTAAAGCATTTATTTATTGCATTAGTTCGTTCAAAGCTGGAATACGTATCCCCGGAACAATATACAATAGATTGCATAGAATCTGTACAAAAACTGAGTTTCAAAATAAATAAAGTATACCCAAACATAAGCATCTCTCATGCAGAGACATTCTTTCAACAGTCTTATGGTGAGGATATAATACTTTTCCATTATTCTTTTAAATAAAATCGTATGTAATCATATTGATTGTCAGTTTCTACTAGAAAAACTAAACTTTTTGGCTTCAAGAATAGTGTCAAGAAAAAATTAACTTTTTACCTTCCAACACCACGCACAAATTTATTAAAAAGCTCACCTATCTTTGTCATGTGTGAAAATTACAACTTAAATACGCACTTACTTGACATATTTAATTCTTCTCCCAGACAAATTAAATCAATATACTTAATCAAGAATTTGTAGTTTGTTTAACCATTTTATTAGTATCTGTTTAATATTTGTCTTGTAATTTAATAATTTTCTAGTGCTCTAATTTGTTAATGGGTAACTGTTAATTAGAGTTCAATAAATAAACAAATAAATAAATTTAACTATTAAGAAACATTCAAATGAACAGATAAGAATATCAAATAAAATATCTTAGCACTGTCAAGATTTTGCATTCGAATTTTAATCAAGAGTTTAATGATGGAATACGACAATTTTTGTGTAACTTTGATTAATGCAGTTTTACATAAAGTGACATTTAGAATTTTACTTACAAATAGGTAAACAAAGAATAAATATACGAGTATAATTTAAAATTAGCATTTACACATTAAGTAACAAATGTTATTGCTTAATTATTGAATATTTTCTTCGGATTATGAGTAAACAGCTATAAACTTTATTTCCCGTGTGACATTCTAAAACTAATTAACATTATTACAGAGACTGCTTAATTAAATCTATAATATGAAATTGAAATCATTTTATACGTAAACATAGTTGTAAAAACATTGATGTTCAACCTTTTGATTTAATCAATTTCTACGATTTTGCTATTGAATTTTGATAATATTTACCCTTCATGTTTCAGAAAATGCAATTGGTGAATTCGGTAATAGCTGAAGAAATTGGACATACTGAAACCGTACCACCATTACCACCTAGAGGTGTTTTTGTATTTACTCCAATTCCAAATGTTGCAAGACCACAAGGTAAGAACAATTGAATACTCCTGATATTTGTAGGACCTAACCTTGTACGAGAACAATGTTTATTTTGTCGCTTAAGACTCAGTATGAAACAAGGAGTATTCGTAATTACGCCTTTGTATTTCAAGTGATTATTAAACACATTCTCATGTTTAAAATTCACTGTTTTACTTTGTGCAATGTACGTTTTGCACTCACCTTCTATATAATTACCTTAATTTGTTTGTTGCTAATTATATGTAATGTTGATACAGTACACGCTACACATGTTCTATCTATGCCATACTTCCATAATGTATAGGTAAACATAATAATGAGCGTGCTCTATTGATATTTGAGTAAACAAGCTTAAAGGAAAATTTGGCCTTTGCCACATAACTCTAACTCAAATAATTAAGTTGCGAAAATTGAATTTAAAATTAAGCTTCATCATAAGACTTATAGAATCACGTTGAAATTGTTTTTCCATATTCTCTTAGATAATGAACAAAACTGTTGCAAAGTAAAACAAGTACTTACTTGTATTAAAAAGACAAAAAACACTACAATCATTGTTTTAATGGTTGTTGCACGAAAAGTGTGGCTGTAACTAAAGAAGACATTAAATGTGCACATCGAGCACAAACATTACAACTTATGTGTACCAGATTTAAAAACTAAATAAATGGGCTAATTTGAGTTTTACATGAATTTTTAATAAGTTATGGTTCAATAATTTTGATTGTGTAATAATGACATTATTTTATTTTATTGCTAATTTTGAAAATGATCTCTACGAATGCTTGATTTTTCATGAGCTATGGTACATTTTTATATGCATACTATTCAATTAGCAAGTACTGCACTTAATACAGAAATTGAAAAATTAAACTATCGTTTTAAAAGAATGTAGGTAAGTTTTAGTAACAATAAACAATAAATACTAATGGCAAACGTCAATGTTTTGCAAATCACTAAAAGCAATTAAGTGTTAATGGATATACGCACATTCAAGCCCGTTATAGAAGATACGTCGGATTACGTTCAAGTGCTATTAACACTGGATTGATGTTTTGTTATTAAGGCTAGTAGTGATAAACTTATAAGATGCATTTACAGTTAAAAATCAGTGCAGTTTTAAAGAAGCACAAACAATTAAAACTGTATTTTTAAACACGATATGAGAAAACAATTTTCTAAGAGACCGCAGATTAAACATAGTTTGTCATTGTGAAAGAATTATATTGATATAATTGCTCGTGTAGGAGATTTTTAGATGCAAGGCACAAAAGAGGATGCATACCCTGAGTCCCAAAAATATCTATGTGTCGAAACTTTATCGAAAAATTGACAATAAAAATTGTTTATACATACATTACATTACAGAATCACTTTTGCCGGACAATTTATCCGATGCCCACAAAATTAATGATTATTTTATTGGATCAGTTAAAAAAACTCGTCGTCGATCCTGATCAAACATTAATAATTGACTTTTATAGTAGTAACACGATGGAAATATTAAGGCTTTTCAAATTTAATGAGATTTCTGAGTTTGACGTGTGTAAAACACTTGGAAGTATTACATCTAACGCAATTGGATCAGACAACATCAATATTAAGATGATAATGCTCTGTTGTCCATATGTCGTGCCATATATTATACATATATTGTGAATATATGTCTTATAACTATCAAATTTCCTTCTCAATGAAAAATTGCTAAAGTTTTACCTTTACCAAAAATGAATTCACCAACACTTACGACCAATAAGTATACTACCGGTTCTATCTAAAATTCTTGAAAAGTTCTAAATACTCAAATTAGATCATATCTTGTCGAATGCAATATTTTGCTTATAACACAATCAGGATTTAGACCAGGACATGGTTGTGCTACGGCTGTGCTTATCGTGGATGATATTTGTAGAGCAGTTAACAATAATAAATGTACAGCCTATTAATCATTCATTGTTGTTAGGTAAGTAGGTACTCACTATCAACTACAGCTGCAAAAATACATTCAGTTTTTGTAAGTAACAACCTGTGACATATACTACAGGCAGTTCTTTTTCTGTCTTTCTGGCAATCAAATGGAACTATAGCTCGCTTTAATATGATGCTTCCTCATAGTATTCTGTATCTCATGTAATTTTTATATCCTGTTCAAACTACAAAGAAAAATGTATTTGAACACAAAATAGATTAATTGTTAATGAATGAAAGATACTTAACATTAAAATGATCACAACAGGAAGGCATAGATTTTGTCTTTGGCATAGCTCTTCTTACTGCGTTAAACAACCTAGAATTGCCACAACCTGGTACAAGACACCACTTATTCTGAGGAGGTACTTGTAGGGTTGAGACATATTTAATGGAAACTCACCCAACTCTGTCGAAAACGTAAAATGGCATGTAGTAATATTCTCAAATAAAAAACAGCTCCTTAAATGACTGGTGACGTCACAGGCCACAAATGTGTTTTAAGTGTGGAAAATAATTTTTTTGAATAATTTTGAGTAAATCCAGATTCTTTTTGTATTTTAACAGTATTGATTGATACCCTCAAATTTTAACCTTTATTATAAAAGATACTGAATACACCAAAATCATTCAATTTATAATTGAATTTGATGAAATATTTTTACTCAGCTTATCAAGATCATTAAACGTTTCCTATGCATTACTACACATTTTGCAATAAAAATATAGCTCTGGGCTACAAAAGTTTCAAATTCGAATAAAGAAATTTAATGAATTAAGCATTACATTTCTACATCTATACTTGATAACGAAATTTAATTAAACTTTCTTGAGACAAAGAACCAACAAAGAGATTTTCGATTTAATTTCTTCTAAAGTCTGTATACTATTGGCGCGGAGTAATAAATCATAATTGCTTGAAATAATTCTTTATTTTCTTGTGAAAGCGGTACTTCTACGGTTAAGTAAAAACCAATAAATTCTAACCAAAATACGATCATTGTGCCGCTCTTGCAGCATATCGACCCATCTAGGGTCTGAGAACAATAGTTTAACCTGTGTAAACACGTTGCCATCAGCCCAGGTACTGACGAAACGAGAATCATAGCCGTAGATGTGGGTATTATACCAAGTTACAAAAATAATGGTATATAATACGTAAGAAGTAAAATTTGTAATGTGATCTACTATACAAATAAACTAAATAACATATAACCACATAATGATTCATATCAAGGTAGATTTTACTATTATAATATATTTACCTACTAAAAATATAATTTTCCAAACGTATCAGGAGCTACGCCACTGCAATACGGGAGATTCGATAATTCTGACAGGTTTATTACTCCGCGCCAATAGTATACTGAGTATAATATTAGAACGGGAAATAAATTCAAAATCGTCCACAATTGCAATTTAAATTTTTAAGTTAAACTGATTCAAAGCAAAAGAGATACAAATATATCCACTTGAAATAATGTTTAAAAAATACCTTTGAAAACAAAATTATGTAAATTATTGAACGAAATACTACTTTACAGCAAATGCACAAAGAAATCCACAACGTGACAAGTTTATTTTTAATTTGTATTTCAGTTTCAACTTTTAATATTTTCTCATAGGCGATTTCTTTTGCTTTTCAAATTATTATTATTTGTTATTTTATCTGTCTGATTTAAGATTTCATCAGTCATCAAACATCTGCTCTATGTTCTTTTACGTATTAGATATACTGTATCTGTTAAATTAGTTACCATCTTTTATTATTATTACAATGTACAGGGTGTCCTGTTTTCGACACTTTTGCAGGGTATCTCCGTTATTATTGCAGTTTGAGTTTTGGGGTTTTTGCGAACCTGTGTCACTTTTTTGTAAAACAAACGATAGCGCAGACAGATTTATCATCGCTCTCTTCGTTTTTGAAATACAGAGTGAAGTTGAAAAGTGTGCATTTTCAGACACCCTCTGTAATTTAGGTATCTGATAAGTTATCGACTAGGTAAAAACGGAATCTTACACATTTTTTATGCAGAATCCAGTGACGTGCTTAGTTTTTTCAAGGTGTCCCCATTTTTGAGAAAGTTACCAAAGTTAGGATTTTTTAAATGGGACACCCTGTATGTTAATTTGTATTTTCATTGCACTCATTAAGAGCTTTCCAGAAATGTATAATAGTCGGCACTTTGTTCCCAATCGAAGGTTAGAATCTCCTTTTCTTTTAAATAAGCCTAGAAACTAAAAGCCAAACAGATTTATTTTTATTAAACTTATAGTAAAACCAATAACCAATAACGCGTATATACAGGGTGTCCCAAACAAAGTGGCCTATTACACGTTTATGAAGAACTAAACTTCTTTAAATTTTGAAAATTTGTGGTTATATATTATTTATACTGATCTTTAATTGTAAAATATTTTCGCTTATATTGCACTTCCGGTTGTACTGGAAGTCGACATCAACTTCTTTATCTTAAATAGAATGATATGTTTTTTATAATATTTTTCTATTTAGTTCCTAATTTAAAACAAGTTTTATTAAGGTTTGTAATATCTACTTCTCATAGTTTTTGAAATATCGTTAAATTTTTAAAAAATATTGGTTTGTAGGATATTTTTTAAAGATTCATATTTTTGAACTTTATTAAGGCAAACAAATTAGATTTGGTTTCAGAAGAAGATTTGTTTTATTCATTACTGCAATCACAATATGTGCAGTGTATTCAGGACGTCCACCATTGATTCTCAAAGTAAACAAACTTTAAATAGCAACAAGTCTTTTTTTTTAATGGACCATACTAAATATTGTTTTACAGGTTGATTTAAAAAAATTTTTGTGATCGATTGATATAAGCATTACCTATACCTATCTCATACGGTTTACAAGTTATTACGAATTTTTATAAAATTTATATTTAATTTGGTAATATCTAGCTAACTATGGAAAAAATATAAATAGGTATTGGTAGCAAGCTATTTATTTGTAGTAAGTCAAAATCTAGGTAGCGTTGTAAGACTAAATCTTAACAGTAGGAGGTACAATGCATTATTGGTAATATTTTAACTCCTGTAAAATGGCTTATAATTACTCTATTAGTGATATAGTAAATTTGTTTTATATCCATGGTGAGTGTGAAAGAATAATCAGCAGAACATGTAGCATTTTTAATGAAAGGTATCCAAATTTACCAAAACTGAATGAAAAAAAATTTCGAAAATTAGAATCAAATATGTTGCAATACTGATCTATTAAAGCACCACGTACAACTAATAAACATGTTATTCAAAGCGAAATTAATAAAATTAATGTTCTGGCGTGTTTTGAAGCAAATCCTCATAGTTCCATAAGAAATGCAGAAGCTGAAATTGGTGTTTCACGTATGTCTGCTTAAAGAATTTTGAGGTCGGAAAAAATGCACGACTACAAATTTGTTACTGTCCAAGGTGTTCACGCCAAAGATTTTCGAAATAGAAATGTTTTTTGTACGGAGCTATTGACTCTAGTACAAAACAATCCTACATTTTTAACGAATATTATATGGACAGACGAATCCAAATTTTCTAAAGAAGGTGTATTTAATCGCCATAATTCTCATTTTTAGAGTCGACAAAACCCTTATGCTCTTAGAGAAAGAAATTTTCCAACTCGGTTTAGTATCAACATGTTTGTTTTATTGATGGACAATCAAATTCGACATTTTCTTTACGATGAACATTTAAACGGACATCAATATTTAAATATTTTAAGAAACCTTGTTGTGAATTTTGTTGAGGATCTTCCACTTCAAACATATTTGACATGTTGGTACCAAATGGACGGAGCTCCGGCCCATAGTACACATGCTGTAACTCAAAAACTAACCAATATGTTTGATAATAGGTGGATGGGTCGTTACGGTCCTTTACGTTGGCCTCCAAGATCACCAGATCTTACTCCTTGCGATTTTTACTTTTGGGGTAAATTGAAAGATATTGTTTACGCAACTCCCGTAAGTAATCGTGAAGACCTGGTAGATCGAATAAATTCGGCAGTTAGAAGAATTCCTAGAAGTGAAATTCGAAGAGCTACTACACAAGAAGTGTTACGAAGACTTCATCTTTGTTCGAGAGAAAATGGACGTCATTTTGAACAATTTAATAACTAAGTTTTTGTAGATATTAACTAATTAAAAATTAATTTTATTATTTGTAACCTACATGCAATACATTGTTCCTACCGTTAAACATTTTTCAATTTTTGTCTTGCACCGCTACCTAGATTTTGACTTACTACAATTAAATACCTTGCTACCAATGCATACTTATATTTTTTTCCATAGTTAGATAGATATTACCAAATTAAATAGAAATTTTATAAAAATTCGTAACAACTAGTAAATCGTATGAGATGGGTGTAGGTAATGCTTATATCAATCGATCACAAAAATGTTTAAATCAACCTGTAAAACAATATTTAGTATGGTCCATTTAAAAAAAAATGACTTGTTGCTATTTAAAGTTTGTTTACTTTGAGAATCAATGGTGGATGTCCTGAATACACTGAACTTATTTTGATCACAGTAATGAATAAAACAAAGCTTCTGTTATAAAAAAACCAAATATAATTTTTTTATCTTAATAAAGTTCAAAAATATGAATTTTTAAAAAATATCTTACAAACCAATATTTTTTTAAAAATTTAACGGTATTTCAAAACTATAAGAAGAAGATATTACAAACCTTAATTTTATAGAAAATTAACTGCTCTACCTATAAAAATGGTGTATTATGTTTTGGCGATTAAATTAAGCGTTCAAAAGATATTCATCATCAAACTTTCATGTGTACTGATTTTAAGAGATTTTGATTAGATAATCGAAAAATTTCAATTTGATTTATAAGTTTTGAGAAAATTTACACGAATTTTAGTTTTTATTAACTGAGAAATTTTTTAAATATTTTTCAAGTTTTTATGTGTACATTTTTTATCGCTTAGTTAATTATACAAAAAATACAAAAATTTATTGTATGTAGTATTTCAATACAAATACAAATACAAAAGGAGATAGTTAGCCTTTTGGCTGTCTTCCACTACTCCCAATACATACAATACAAATCTACAATGTTAAAAATTTTACTATGCACTATTTACGGAAACAATCATAACATTACCACTACAATTTTATAAGCACAAAAAATTCAGTTCTGTTTTTTGTATAGCAGCTCTCCCTTGACAGCATTTACAAATGCACTAGTTGGCATATACAAGTATTTCAAAAAGTTATTTAATGTTATTGGAGCAGTATACAAAAAACATCCCTCAAATCTTGCAGTCTCATGCTGGGGAACTGTGTAATTATTAACTCTTACATTTACATTGTGAACGTCTGATCTTTTTACCAACAGTTGACTTAAATAATAAGGCGAGCTTGTATGTAGTAAATTATACAAGAACTTCAAATACAACAGTAAAATCCTTTTTTCGACATTTAACTTATTTAAATTATACAAATATGGAGTGATATGTTCCCTAAAACCCGCATTACAACTGAAACGTATACATGAGTTTTGCAGTCTCTGTAACTTATTTTTATTTTGCTGTGTAAAAAAATAATAATACACCGAGAAGCAGTAATCAATGTGTGGATATACTAATGCCTTTACCAATTGTAACTTAATATTTTGCGATAGCTGTGATTTAAATTTTTATATACTTTTCAATTTAACCATTGACGTTTGGTATATATGTTGAACATGCTCATTAAAAGAAAGTTTGCAATCAATGACAACTCCTAAGTTTCGTGCACTCTTTTCCCATTTTACAGGTTCACTACACAGCGTTAATGTATGCTGAGTATAAATTATTTTTCGTTGATTTTCATTCCCAATGGCAACAGCGACAGTTTTTTTGTGTTCAATTTCAATCCGTGTCTACGGGAGTAGCACTGAATATTTTCAAGATCTTTATTAATGGCCAGAATACTATTGGGTAAATCATGAATAGGGAATGAGTAAAAAAGTTGAATATCATCAGCATACATATGGGCCGAACACTTTGATAAGCACTTAGTGATGTCGAAAATGTAAATTAAAAATAAAATGGGTCTAAGAACACTGCCCTGGGGCACTCCCGTTTTTGTTAACTTTAATGTTGACTGTAGATGATGGTTTATTACTACCTTTTGTTGTCTGCCCACTAAATATGTTTCAAACCAGTTTAAGGCTTTTTTGTCAAGACCTATGTACCTTAATTTAGCTGTAATAAGTTTATGACTGACAAGATCAAAAGCTTTACTTTGATCTAATAATACTAGGATTGAAGAAAGAGATTTATCAGCAGATCGAGCTAAATAATTTGTAAAGTCCATTAATGCAGTATGTGTTCTATGGTGAGTGCGAAAACCAGATTGTTTTAAAGGCAAAATATTGTACTTTTCAAGATATTCTTTTAATTGTTTACCTACTATCTTTTCAAGTACCTTGGAACATATTGGTAGGATACTGATAGGTCGAAGTTCATCAAAACTGCATGAATTTTTTGTTTTTGGAAGAAGTAAAACTTTGGAAGTCTTACATTCTTCTGAGAAAATACCTTTTTCAATAGAATTATTAAACATATTTCGTAAGCTGTCAATGCAATAAGGAGTGACCATTTTAAGCATAGCAAGAGAGATTTTATCTGTTCCCTGAGCATTTGATTTTATTGCTTTTATCGCTGTAATAACGTCGTTATTATCTATTTTCTTTAATTTTAAACTAATATTATTATTTAGTAAGTTATTTTCGTAAAAACTACAAGTTTCATCATCAGCACTTGTAAAACTTGAAACAGTGAGAAAATGATTATTAATTTCTTCGTGTTTTTGAAGGTCTAAAGGTAACCTGTAATTTGAATTTATGTTATTTATTACACCAAAGGATTTTAATTGATTCCACAAGTTTTTTGAATTTTTCTCACTTTTTTGTAGAATATATCTCATATATGTTTTTTTCTCTGTGTATAGCTCTGTTTACATAGTTCCGTAATTGAATATAGTAAGTTCTTCAAGTAGTTATTTTTTCCTTAAATAGTTTTTATTATATGCTTGTTGTTTTAGTTTGATCATTTGTTTTATATTATAAGTAATGTATGGTATACTTCGTTTGATATTTTTATAAGTTTGTACAGTATTAATATTTATAGGAGCGTGTCTGTCAAATAATTCATTTACAAAAGAATTGAATAAATTTAATTTACTACTTAAATTAGGTTTATATTTATTGCATTCCATGGGATATTATATGTAGCATTGAGTGCAAAACTATTCAAGTCGATATATTTCTGTAAGAAGAGACCTCGTCAATTATTTTATTTCCACAGCATTAATTTGACATGTGACCATATTATGATCTGAACAAATGGACATATCTAAACATGTAGTACAGACTTCACTTAGATTATTTGACAAACATATAACATCAATTAAAGATTCAGAAGTTAGCGTAATTCTAGTTGGTTCTCTAACTATTTGACGCAAATTAAACATACCCAAAACAGACAGAAATTTTTTTGTTTCACCGAGATCTGTTTTAAGCATGTTGACATTTATATCGCCCATTAAAACAATTGAAGATGCTTCTAAATAAGCTTTTTCTAGTACATTAGTTAATTCAATCAGACACACTTCCAGGTTTGATTTTGGGAACGATAAAATACCCCTATAGCTATTTTATATTTTAAAAAACTTACAATTATCCATAATTGTTCTAAATTGTCCTTTGTAGATGATTCGTAAAATCGTTTATACTTGAACGTATTTTTCACATAACACGCGAGGCCACCGCCACGTCCTGTACGATCGACTCTTTCAATGTTAAAGTCCTGGAGCATAATAAATTTGTTTGGTAAATCGGAATTGAGCCAAGTTTCACATACTCCTAAAAAATCTAGATTAGTTTCACTGACAGCCTTACTGAACTCCACAAAACAATTATTTAGCGACCTAATGTTTATGCACCCGAAATACAAATTTAGTTTTTTTAATAGCAAATATTCTGTTTTCCGAGTTGTAGTTTATAATAGTCGCAGTTTTTGTCATTTGCTGGATGATTAAATGACAGCGATTCATTTGATTTAGTGTTATAGGTTTATACACGAAACAGTTTCCGAAGTACAATTTCTACTATCATGATTTCCTGCACATTTGCAGCAATTGAAATGATCACTAGTACAGAACCTCGAAATGTGACCAATTTTCCAGCATTTGTAACATCTTGTAAGACTAATATGTTCTTTGACCCAACATTTATTCCAACCAATAAAAAGAAAACCTTTATTAATAATGCAACTATACAAGTCCGGTGTAAGTTCTAGAATAACTTGGGTCTCGCTTGATCTATTCTTTTCGAGTTGCCGTGGTTTAAAAAATTTAATTAATATCATTGTTATTACAAACTAATCTATTTGCAGTTATCACATTTTTGACAAAATCATTTTCTTTTACAGATTGAATATCAACAATGGAAACCATAATGCGTGGGTTTAACTTTTTTGATTCACTTATATCGCATGAAGAATCAGTATTCTCTTTAAGTTTTTGTTTTAGATGTTAATTATTTATTAATAAAAAAAGCAAAGTTTTCATTATAAATATATTATATGATTCAGTTTTAGACATAAAAATGTCTAATTTGTTATAAAAAACTATTTATGTAATCAATGACGAAAAGCATAATTTTACATGAGTTAAAAAAATCATATTTCGTTACGCGTTACATACAAGATTTTTTCTAATTTTGACAAAAACAGAGTAAACGTGCTTAATTCAATATCATACGAGGATATATTGAAAAATTCTTACCCTACTATAGAACCAAACAAAATTTCAATGTCAAAATATTTTATTACTCAACATATTCTCCTCTTAATTGGATACCTTTATTACAGCAAACCTGCAACGTCTCTAGACCTTTCAAAAAAATTTTCTTCTCGCTCTGCAAACCAGACCTCCACAGCTTCTATTACCTCCTTGTTGGAAGAAAATGTACGACTTTTTAAACTTTTTTTCAGTTGAGGAAAGAGGTGATAGTCGGACGGAGCCAAATCAGGTGAATAAGGGGGTGTTCTAGTAATTCAAACCCTAAATCACGAATTTTTGCATGGCAACATGAGATTTGTGTGCAGGGGCGTTGTCCTGCAAAAACAAAACACCTTTGGATAGCTTTCCGCGTCTTTTCTCTTTAATATTTTCCCGTAGAGTGGTCAGTAATGTCGAATAGTAATCTCCAGTT
>JALBCR010001045.1:115000-125000 GCA_030710515.1 Abscondita cerata
GAGTTTTCCGATCAAATGAATTTCCTTATCTATTTTTCGATAAATATCATATAAATTCCCGTATTAATCGCAAAATTTGTAAATATTTAATCGATCTATCACATATACGAGATCATACGTTGTGGGAACACTAGAAATGCTGTAGAAAATGTATACAAATAAAAGACAACATAACGATGAAGAAAAATGTAGGTGGCGTTAGTTCACAAGGCAAACAAAAGAAATAAAATATAAAACAAAAATTCTCTAGAGAAAAAATTTTAAAGACGTTTTTATTAAACATGATTATGATTTCTAATAACTAATAATAAAATGTTTAGAATTATTGAAAAAATTTTTTTTATTTTGAAAATAAAACTCAAATAATACTTATATTAATAACAAAAATGAAATTTGTATAAAATTCATAAATTAAATTAAAATTTTTCGATTATCTAATCAAATACTCTTAAAATCAGTACACATGAAAGTTTGATGATGAATATCTTTTAAACGCTTAATTGAATCGCCAAAACATAATACACCATTTTTATAGAGCAGTTAATTTCCTACAAAAAATTGTATTGCGCATTTTATAATAGTTATTTATTGTCGAGTTATAAAATTCATAAACAAAAATGAAATTTGTCATAAAATAATCTAATTTACATTTTCAATATCTTTCAAATGGTGAGGTTTACGGAAAAAATATAAAATACCTTTTTATAGGGGATTAAATTTCCTACAAAATTATTTTTAAACATTTTTCTGTACAATTAGTTAATGATGAGGTATGAATTTTTTTCTATTGGACTGAGAAGAAATAAAAAACTGCGATGCGGAGGATCTTCCTATTAAAATTAAGAGCTCATATTTGGTGATAATTTTTTTTAAGGTGTCTAGCAACCCATTTTTCCGTGTCACTTGTAAAAAAAAATAATTAATTTTTTTGACCCACTCTAATGTACACTTATGAAATTTAAAACTTGGACACCACAATTTCTGTAAACAAAAGTTTGCACATTGTGAAGCGGGCTTAAGGGTATCATTTACAATTCTAACAGCAGGTAGTCTCAACAGGGGTTATTTTATAGAAGGACTGTAGAATGAATCATTACACTAAGCACGTTTTAGAAAATAGGTAATTTACGTTGCTTACTTAATTTTTTCTTTAAAGAATATATTTGAAGGTATCGCTAATTAAACACCATAGCTCGATTAATTATCGAATCAAAATTTTGTTTAGGAAATGTTTACAAAATAAAATTAGAAATAATTTTGATTTAAAAACGTCTACAAGCAATAACTTTTAAATTAAATCAAAAACTAAACATGGTTATTTGGGTTGACTGATTATTACTTATTTTTAAATAAATCTAACCTACTAATTATTGTAAGTTATTAAAAAAAATCATTAAACTCTCTATTCATAATATTTAGTCCTTACAAAATGTATATTTTATGACGTTTCATTTTTTCTGTAGTTAATATAAAAAGTGAAAATAAAAACTAAGGCAATTCTTATTGTCAACGTATATATTTAGTTTTTGACAAAAATTTATTACATAATTATAATTAAGATACCAAGTTATAGTTTAAAATTAAATGAATTTTTTTTTAAATAAAGGTATTACTATATAAATAAATATAAGAAATCAATAATGGGCGTGACCTCCATTATTATTGATACATCATTGACACCATCAAGGTATCAATATAATTAATATTAATCGTTTCCCATTTTCTAAAACGTGCTTAGTGTAATGATTCATTCTACAGTCCTTCTATAAGATAACCCCTGCTGAGACTACCTGCTGTTACAATTGTAAATAATACCCTTAAGCCCGCTTCACAATGTGCAAACTTTTGTTTACAGAAATTGTGGTGTCCAAGTTTTAAATTTCATGAGTGTACACTTCTACACATTTTATTTGTTCCTTTATTTTATGCTGCATTTTGCTTTACATTTTGTTTTCTATTAACAATGAAACATCTACGAAGCAATTTATCTTACCTTCAGTTGTTCACAAGTAACTATCTAACCTTTTTCGTAATTATTAGCACGGGATTTCCAACTTCACAACCTAAGCCATAGGCTAGGCTAAACCTACAACTTTATTGTAGCTTTGACTATTGCAAAATAAAATAATTTTTGAGTTTTTTTCACATCTTTATCCTCTTTGTTTGGCGTTGGTGCCTATATTTATGAAATGTTCGTTTTTTATTGATTGTATGTACATAGTTGCAAAAACATTACCTTATTGGAGTACAGATTTTGCTCTACCTTTTTCGTAACTCAACCATTACAGTTGTACTCTATTGTACCTTGAGTCCTACCCAGCGCTGTGCCTTTTGGTGTGCGTGCCATTTCCTACCCACTATAATCAAGTAAATACTCCTATATGTTAAAACGATCTATTTCTTGCATTTAACTAATTAATTTTATAACAAAATCGCTTGCATTCTATTTTCTAGTTCAGATAAATTTGCTGAGAACTTTAGACTTTTAGACTGTCGTGAATATGGTGATATCTTTACTACGAATATCCTATATACTTAATGTAGTGATCTTTTATTGCATCTGCATTCTTTTACCAGACATTACAATTACAATCCAGCCAATTGTTTGACCTTAGTGCAAAAGATGGCTCTTCCTCCACTAATTCATCTATCCATTGATGCTGGTCAGTTGTAAAGGGAACCGCTCTGCATGGTTGGGAATTACTTCAGATTAATAAGCTTGATAAAAAATAGTATATTTCTTACGATCACTAGTAAAAATAGTATATTCATACTATTAACTTTATGTTATTTAAATTAAAATTAGATTTACAAGGTGTCTAGAAATGTGCGCAACATAACCTCTTTTATTTTGTTTTAGTGAATAAAGTAAATGAAGTATGAAGTTCATTACATATTGAGGCTTCTACATGTCCACTTCTTTTGGGATTAGACCTTGTCCAAATGGTTACCGTAGTTGTCAATGTATACTCTCGTAAAGGGCTTTGTCAGGACGAGAGCTTAAAACAAACAACATCCAGTCAACCAAAGAAAGTCCTAGACTAAAACAAATCAGTTTTGACACGGTCCAATTCCAGACGTTTTTGTTTCTATTTTTTAATCATTTTTAAACATATTACAAAAATTTAAATTTTTTTAATACCTATATATAAGTGTCGTTAAATCGCATTTTTACGTCAAATTTAAACACTTTACAATTTCCAGAAGTAGTCAAACACCTAACTGCTTTAAATCACTAAACGTCATCTAAACATTTACTAAAGTTTTAAATTGGTACCATTTGGATAAAGTAACTAAATCCAATTTGTTAATAAATGCTCATTACTCCGCGCAATTGAAGGTGTCATTAGTTTAAAAAGGAAGTTAAGTAATAAAATAGCTTTTAAGTGAAAGTGTAACTTTTTTAATATTTAAAGTTAATTATTCTTTGCGGTTACTTATAGTTAATTACAGTTTTGCAATACAATAAATACCTAGTAGTTCTTTGAATGTAATCGTAGAATAAGCGTTAGTAGTTAGTTCAGCTCCAGCATTTATTTTATTTTGGTTTTTTTCTATTAGTCGCATCTGCACTAATTTAAATAAAATGTTAACAATTTATTCGTTAGTTTATTTCCTTGTTCTTAAAGTCTTACATTTTGGTTTTAAATAGGCTAGGGCTTTGAACTTTGTTTCTAGTAAAAATATCTAAAATTAGATTTATTGCTTCGCCTTGTTTCTATAGATATAATAAAACGTCCTAGAACGGGAAAAAAGATTTTCAATAACACTAAATCACAATCGGCGATCATTAGCATATAGAAAATCCACACCGATGACCTTCTTACATTGCGAGTTGATCTATGATGAATAATACCTATCTTCTAGTAAGGAATTTTGAAGTGAGAGTCAACTCGATTCAAAACGAAATAATCCGATTATTGTTCGTAGTAAATGCAACATCAAGCCGGTGTTTTAACTTTCCTACCTGTTGCTAAACGCCAGGTGCAAAAGAAACGGTTGGATTTTAAACCGTACAAGTGTGTTTTCTCAAAATAATGTGTTTGTGCAACATTACGTAAAAGTTTTTGTGAAGTTCGTGCATTGACAATAGCGAAAAACTGGATCAAAACTCAATCCAAATATCTGGTAAGTTGGATTTAATTTCGAAAGAATCTTAATTTGCTTTACGAATTTATGTCTTTCATAGTCTAAGAGGTTTAAAGTAATTATAAAAATGAACTAATACTTGTATTAAGTTAATGACTTCTTGGAATGTAACTAAACGCCCTTTTGTCAATTACAAGAATGGATCAGAGCTTCTTATTTTAGTTAAATAATCAACGGATGTAGCATTGTATGTTAGTTGTAAAACGAACCCAAGTGAACCAACTAAGAACAAAGAAGTTTTTGATATGTGAACTATTCGAATAAGGAAAACTAACAACAAAACAAATATTTAAAATACTGTGAGCCTTGTGCAACAAACCATCGTATACGCCGTATGGTCGTCAATTCCGTTATAAACGATTAACAACTGCTAATATTTGGATAGTATCTTTAAATTACTTTCACTTCAGTTTGAAGTGTGACCGATTTGAATTTCTTCACTTGGGGAATTATTAAAAATTTCGCATTGTGTGATTCTTGTAGTGGTATGATTATTATAAAAGTGTAAGTCGATATGAAGAATCACAAATGTGAGATAAATGTTGAAAGCCTTCGATATACGTAATTAATGGATTCACCACTAAGCATCAAATAGATTTACTTTTTCTGAACCGGGAAATATCCACCATTTTATTACCACTGCTCGCTCAAACACTATTAGTTTATACGGCGCGGTGGTTGTAGTGTTTATTTGATTAAGTTAGATTTGTTTATTTATCTTTATATGTAGATGTATTTAACTAACGCTTATTAAAATAACCCAAATAAAGATTAAGGTTTATGTTTCTTTTGAAGATCTCAAAAGCGGATATATTGGTCTAGGTTTAATAGCTTTGTTTAAGATCAATAATTAAATATGGTTTTTGTGGAAATCATTAGTGTTGCATATGTATAACTAAATATTAGCTTAAGTTTCTTTAGACGGGCATTGACTTTACAAAGACAAGAGAGTTTCGAAACCCTCACTAATTCTTACAGAATTATTTATGCTTCCATTAAGCGGCGGATGATATTCAAATTTCTAACGTTATTAGTGCAAAATTATTGGTTTCAGTACCGGTGTAATAAGCAATTTGTTTTGCCTTAAATAGTATTGAAGTTTTTAGAAAACTAACTAGTTTTTTATAATAAGTGCAAGTTTTTTAATTTTTTACAATATTCATTCCAGTCTAGACTTTTTGCAACGTTAAATTATTTATCATGCAAGTATTAAAGTAAAAAATTCTACTTAGAAATACACAACTGGAGTCTAAGTATGTAAAAGAGCTTTAAAAATGAAAATTTTAAAACTCCCTGAACTGCTTTCGCTTACCCACTCCGGAGATACGCGTACGTGAATTTATGTCTGTGTCCGGATGTTCTTATGTAAAAACCTAAACAGACATGTAAAATTTCGACATACCCTATTTCTTAATTACCATGTCACCCAACTCACGATATTCAAATCTCTGGAACTAACGCACGAAGGTTGCTTATAGTGAGTGATTTCGCCATTTTTACTTAATATCTTAATAATTCTGCGTTTAGTTTCTTTGTGAAATGTCTATATCTTGTTTTATAGAAGATCCTTAGAATAGAATCCAAACGATTGTATTCAATATTTTTACCAATCGATTGTATAATTTCCATTTTTCCAAGTCTTTTCGTAAAAACTGGATTTCTTTTCTTCAAAGCTTATTGTGATGTAGTTTTCAATAGCTTGACCGAAATTTTGATCTTTCAAACCAATATTTAAATTTTACAGTTCATTCTAATTAAATCATCATTAGAATTTGATGAGTTAAAATTTGAGACTTTACTTATTAGATATGCTTTGGTTCAAAAATTTAACAATTACCTAGTTTACCTAAGTACCTAGTTTAATAGTTTTTGTAAAAGTAATCATAAATCAATTTTTACATTATGTTTGTTAATGAATATAGAGATTAAGTTGAATACGAGGTGAATAATAATTTTTTCTTCAAACTTCAGTAAACTCAGACTCGAGTAGACTTTTACCTACTATTTTTTGAGGCTAAAGTGGCACTTATTGTATGCAACCGGTTGCTATTGTAAAAGCTACAGGTTCGTCTTGCATTGAAAACAAGTTGACAATTTCACTTCCGTTCTTTAAAGTTTCATTCACATATTTCTCGGCAACAGCTGAAGGTCTCAATCCTCCATGGACCTTGGTCCTGCATATTTTTCTGGGTTGGGCAATGATAAAAATGATGCTAAACTTCACTTATTTTATTGATATCTACGGATTTACCAGATCGATAACTTAGACAATATCGTCCAAGGCACTTCTGTGATGAGAAATACTGTGATGACATTTGTTTTTGCTTTAGATACTACTACGCTTATGTCAACTTTTAATTGTTCATCGTTGAATGAACTGTCGGTTAATTCGTCCCTTTTGCATGCTCCACAATATACTGTAATTAATATGACCTAAAATTATATGAATTTTTGTATTAATAAGCAAAGTATGATACATCTGACATTTACTTCTTGAGCAATAATATATTGTCATCAGCTTCATTAATGAATCGATTAATTTCTTCAGACTAAGAGATATATGATTTTTGTGATGATCGCTTTGATTCTGTCTTTTTAAAGATCAATTTTAAGCTTTTTAAAATATCTATGTTATTGTAAATAAAAAGATATGTCGTCAGTATCTAATAAGTCAATCACATTGTTATTACCTCTTTTGTCCTGCTCATGATTTTAACCTAGATCGGTCATCAAACCTATTTTTATTTTCTTCACACTATTTAGAAAAACTTCTACATTCTTCGAATTTTAATTTTTTCTGGTAGAAAGTGATCAATCGTATTAATCGCAATATCTTGTAATTTGGCGGAGTACACGTAAAGTTACTTACGTTCATAATTTTAATTTAAATAATTAAAATTAATTTTAACTAGAACTTAATATAAAATTTTTAGTCACGTAACCGTCGACATAAAAATTTCTGCACGACAATTATATTTGATTAAGATTGGAGTACGTGCCATAAACTTTTATTTTAATTGCATCTACCATCATTACAAAATTTATATTTAGAACGTTTTCTTTTTTTTGGTGTTTGGGTGGAGATTGTATTTATTTTTATAGCAACAACAGGGTCTTTGCTATCAGTTTTATACTATAATAATTATGTCTTCATTAGGGATTGAAATGCCACAAATACAACTAAGGATAACAAAATCCGACAAACATTTACTTTGTGGTTTTATTTATTTTATTATGTTTACATTCAACACAAATGCATTATTGTAATAAAAATTTAGAAACAATTTAACTCGAAAATGGTTTGTCCGATCGTGTACAACGACTAGTACAAACTTTGAATTTTCATACTAAAAACAATAAAACAACACGTACAAAAATTGGGGTAGTTTTTACTCCACTGTACACATTTCAGGAAGCACTTTTCAGCGTATGTAAATTTACACTTTTTTTTATTATATTTGAATGTTGTTTTTATTGACGTTGTGTGCTTGTTTATACACAAATTTTACCAATGACATTTTGGAAATGCGTTATTTTTGGTTTTTTAGTTCACTGATACAAAGTTGCTTAACGCGAACCATTGCGTACGTGATCGCTAACACGAATCGACACTAGATGTCGCAAAACTTACAGTTTGATTATTATTGATGTTATTATTAATACCATTTTTATAAAATGAGTTTAATCCTTACTTAAAATGTTAAATTCACTTTACAAAATTGTATTATAATGATAATAAAGTTAATACAAAAATACTGCAATCAGACTCAAACCTAGTTAGAAAGTGCAAAAAAATTAGGCAATAAATTTATTAATTTGTTCACGAAAGCCGCTCAATAAATGAAAATTGATTGGGTTAATAAATACAATTTCACTGAATTTTTTAGTAAAATACGCTTTGAATATTCATTATTATCACATTAATTTGTTTTATTTTATCTATCGAACATAATAAATTGTTATATTGTGTTCGAATTTGGCTATTATACGTTAATTTTTATTTAACGTAGTAAATGCCTATGTCAACTTTTCGGTGGGACACATGGTATAGTCGCCCTTAATAAGTGTGATGTATTACATGAACTTCATCTTCTTTGTTGCTAGAGTTTACTATAGTATGTATAATTTTAAAAGATCTACTAGGACCAAATCGTTTTACAGTAAATGCCATGTATTTAAAAAAAAAAGTTTCATAATTCAATAAATATTGAAAAGTGAGACGATCTCCCCTGAAAAATTGCAACACCGGGCGGAATTCAACAAAATACTTACACGTATTCCTACGAGCATTACATTTTAATTTTAAGTAACGTCTTTATGTTCATTTATCATTATAATATTTATAGAGTTAAATTGTATTTACAAATACACATTTAGTTGTTACATTTAATTGCTTGACACCCTCATTTACGAATAGTTTATTAATTGGTACATTTTGAATCACACCAATTACTACATTTTCTATGGTTTATAGATATACTTATGTATATTCTTTTGGTTTTATTATTTTAGGATCCATAGAAATTCCATTCTTGAAATTCTGCTTACAATAAATATTTTTCCTGTTTGTATAATTTTCTACAGTTTTTATAAATCTGATGTATTATAGGCGAACATAATTTTATAAATACTATAAGTTTAAGAAATCATTTTTTATTAGTAAACTCATCATCAATGCTGCTTAATTTTGTGTCAGCTAGTGAATGGGTTAAAAGACAATTCATAAAGTTTTATTAGCAACAAGGAGTTGATCTTCTACATGAATCTAATCGAGGTTCGTAAAACTTATGAAAGCACTAACAAAAATGTTAAAGTCGTTTATTAGTGCTTTCTAGTGGTTCATGAATGAAATTATCGTCCCAAGCTTTTGCAAAAAAAAATCAAATTTTATAAGGCGTGCCAAATTCACGCTTCATCAGAAGTAGTAACAAACATTTTATAGTGGATTGTTAGTGCGTCTTAGTGCTTCATAAAGCTAGTCATCTCCTACACGTTTTCCAAAAATTGAAATTCTAAAAGGCTTGCCACCATTACGTTTTATTAGAAGCACTAATGAAAATTTTATAGTAGAAGTTAGCTCATACAACATGAGGTTTTTAGAATAAAAATAGGAACAATTTGTTCCTTCTAATAATTCTACGGTTGGATATACAGAGTGTTCAGAAACAGAAAGTACATATTCTAGAGGCTATTTTATGTCGATTTAACTCAAATTACCTTAATCCAAAAATGCGTTCTAAGTGAGCTATAGCTCTTTGAAGAAGACATTGTTATGAGTTTTCTTTAAATGTTTTAAAAATACAGTTATTTAAAAATTTCAAACTTTGTATAATCAATAAACGACTGTAATTAATTTTTTTTACAACCACGACAAGTGTATCAGTAGGGGAGACCAACGGGAGTATTTTTATTAAAAATGTTTTATTTTTTACTTTTTTTTATCTGACACCAAATTTGAGAAATTCAAAATAATTTTAATAAAAAATATTCTCTTCTTTACAATCGATATCATGAACCGTTTTTGAGAAAAATAAACTTTTTGTGTTTCTAACATAACATCAAGTCCTATTATAAAATTGTATCTGCCATATCAAATTGGCTTTGAAAATTCAACAAAATCTACAAATACTAATAATAAAAGCCGTACGTATTAAGTTTTGGAAATTTTAAAATAATTTTATTTCGTGATGGTATAAAACAGCAATTTATTAACATTGAAATAAAAAAAAAATAAAGATAATTAACAACATAAATAAGATTAATTTTACAACATGACGACTATTTGTCTCAATATTTATTCTTTTCTCTACAGACCGTTTAATTTTAACGGCATTTTTTATCGATTTAAAGA
>JALBCR010001045.1:152500-160000 GCA_030710515.1 Abscondita cerata
GCAAAAATCACGACTAAAACATTGACCATGAGCAGAAAAGCGCCATATGTCAGTTAGACGTTCGCTTGGAGAGAACCATAACCTCAGTTTCTCATTAGAAAAGCATTGGGGTGATTTTTTTTTGGTGGATTTTAAAGTCTTTTGAGAGAAACTTAAGGATGTTTGAACGTTTACAGTATTATTTATTGTTTTGTAGTGCTTTACAAACATTTATATTGACAATTGTGTGTTTTGTTTTAGTTATTTTACAGTGAGTAGCGGTTAGTATCAAACAAGGTTAGGGTTTGATACTTTACATTTTAGTTCTCTAGCCTTTTTAGCATTTCAGTTATTTGAATTTGTTCTAGTGTAAGTCTAACTATGAATTATAATTTATGACGAATAAACATAATTGAAGTGTTACTTTAATTTTTGTCTGTACTATTTAAAAAACATGTTTAAATTGTTTTAAGAAGTGTTGTAGAGAAATTTATTTGGTATTTGAGCATTTGCAAAATTTTGAGTGGTTTTGGATTACTTTCAAGCATTTAAGGTACCTATGCAGCATTTATTTAAAGTGTTGTTATCGAATCTCGAGGGGAATCTATACATGCTGATGCCTTGATTACCCAGTGTTCCACAGCCAACAACGACACAGAATGTAGACATATTACCTTGAAAACTAATAATTACAAATTTAAAAAAATTTCTTAAATTTACCTAAATTATTTATTTGTTTGAAGAGTTTTCAATAAAATCTAAATTTATATTTAGAATCGTACTGGAATGAAATCAAAGGAATGAACTCGAAATAAGTGACAAAGGTCGCACTTAACTAAACCTACAAGATACAGTCTGCAAAGTACTTACCTTTAAAACTAAAATCAAGAACCGAAATATAAATACAAATACTACGTATGTTTATGCTACATCCTAACTGAAATATTAGTAAAATAAAACACACAATTGTCCATATAAATATTAGTAAAAACTACAGAACCATTAACGATAGTCTGAACATCTAAATACCCCTAATTTCTCTCAAAATACTTTAAAATTCACCCCAATACTTCTCTTATGGGAAACTGAGGTTATGGTTCTCTCCAAGCAAATATCAAACTGACAGATGGCACTTTTCTGCTCATGGTCGATATAGACACAATTTTTAAGGTTACAAAAAGAAACATAATAACATTATCAAAGGACAATAATTAATATTTTGACAATTATTTTCCCTTTCTCTTTCTGTAATACTTATATCCTATCTATTTTCTCGTTTTTCCTGTTTGTTTGTCAAAATTTTGTATTCATTAAAACCAATTTTTTGTGCGGTTTTCTGTTTTTCTTTTTCCGTCCCTTCTGCCTGAGTTATTTTCTCCAGCAACCTATTTCAATCCATTATATTCTTACTTTATTCGATTCTTTCCTATCCAACTTAAACACTCCATGTATTTTATTGTAGATTCTCTACGTTTCGTTACTTTTTTTCGGACTACTAGCTGTTCAAGTTACTCCCACAATTTTTTCTATAATAAAAATTTGTTTTTCCTTTTCTTCTTTCTTTACTACTTTATTTCTCAGTATGCATATATTGTCAATTATTGTCCTTAATCCCGTTTCTATAATTTACCGTAAATAGTTTCACGCTTGTAGATGGTAAAACAAATATACCTATAATCGTCGCAATTAGCAAAGTCTTATTTTTTGTGCAATGGAATAAGTAGGTTTTTTGCCACAACTTCTCTGGTGTTTTTTTGTGTGCCATGCCTTCTTCTTAAAATATTTAACGTCCTTATTTTCCGTTTCTTTTGGTTCAATCAAAACATGTCATTGTTTCTGATTTTCGCATACTCTAGTACTCTTACTGACCCTTCGTATTGCTTTTAATTCCTTTCAAAAAGACTTCCAATATATCGTGGATTTCTGATTTAAATTCGCACTTTTAATACTTTTATCTCTTTCTTTTTGCTACGTTTAAGTGGTGTTATAGTGTTCTAGATTTGAGTTTCTTTTCCAAATTTCTTCTTTTAACTTCTTTTACTTCTTCTTGATGAACACTTTTAGAAACTTTTATTTAACTAACGTCAAGACAAATTCAAATTGAGTTAAATTGTAATGTTGCAATTTTATATATGCACTAGTCAGATGCCCATTTTCTAAAAAATGGGACTCTAGAACGCTTAAATTTAAAAAAATTGAAAATAGCATCTCATTTGAGTCGCATTTAGCCTGTGTGGTCGTATACATGATAGACTCAATGTCGACCTTTCGAACGTATATAGCAGCTTATCTTTTGCTTAAATTGTGACGGCCCAACCTGGTAGGCCGGTGGTGGACCGACTTCAAACATAGCCTACGCTCTAAGTGGGAATATTCTAAGAATTTTGAGGTATTGTTTGTCAAAATCGGTCCAGCCGTTCCGGAGGATAGCGTAACAAACCGACAGACAGACAAACAGAAGGACAAACATTTAACAATTTTATATATATTGATATCAAACTATCGATACCCTTCATCGTGCTAAATGGTTTTAATAAATATCTAGCGTGGGCTTCAAAACCTTAAAAATAATTTCTCTTTTACTTGCCTGAGTGACGACCTACATTGTCTGACTCTTGATCCTTGTATAAACCTGACTTAATTGTGGTAATTAATTTAAATTTTCTTTATAATTCTACAGTAGACCTAAATACGAGGAGTGCTTTTAAAGTAAGTACCGTTTTCAATTTTTGCCGCCGCAGCGTTGCGGTCTCGGTTTAATGCATGATCGTCGTGTAGCTACATCTGTTGGGAAGCCATGGACGCCAATACGGAATCTTCCGTTCAAGTCTACATCTGTTTGCGTGATTATAAAATGCCGCCGACTATTGAGAATCCCGCCGACTGTGAAGTAGTGCTGTAATACGTTTTCTCAGTGCTAAAAGCTTTAAATCAGCTGACATTCATCGCCAAATCAGTGATGTTTATGGTAAAAGCATTATAAGTGATGGGATGGTGCGGAAATGGGTTAGGGCATTTAAAGATGGCCGCACAAACATTCATGATGAAGAACGAAGTGGGCGACCTTTAGTAATTACCGATGACTTGTTTCAAAAAGTTGAGTCTAAAGTGAAAGAGAATAGACGATTCACGATTTCGTCCTTATCTGAACAGTTTCGTGCTGTCTCAAGAAGTGTTCTTTATGAAATTGTGTCCAAACCAAGGCGGCGTCCTTCTTTCACGATGGAATACAAAAGCTGGTCCCACGATACGATAAGTGCCTTAATATTAGTGGAAATTATGTAGAAAATAGAATAGTCTTTCAAATAAAAAAAATTTTGATAAAAAATATTTATTTGTTATTTTTTTATTGCAAAACGGTACTTACTTTAAAAACACGCCTCGTATGTATTGTATCATACTGACCAAACTATTGCGAATTATATTATACAAATAAAGTGGCTTTTTAAAACAGGAACGTCCATTTTACTCCAGTGGAAAGTTTCTAAACATTTCGACTATTTCGACAAAGTGACAGGTATGAGCTAACGGTGCCCTTTCGTGTTGGTTGCGCATAACATGTAGAGAAATTTCATTGCGTAACACATTCTTAACGATTTTACGTTTTAAATAATAATTGATTTAGTTCTATTTTTCGCCTAGTTATGATTTTAAATATATTTTCTTTACCTGTATTGTTTAGGTAAATGGTTGTTAATATCAACCTTGTTGAATATGACTCACCGTTTATGCAGATTCCTATTCTACGGCCCAAAATTATAAACCAATTTTTTAAGAAATAAATTAAAAAATAATTAGGTTTAATAGAAAAATTGTCGTTACTTCAAAATTTTTAGCAAGAAAAGCAATAAAAAAATAATCTATTAATTGACAAAAATTTCTGTTTTTCCCAAAAATTCTGTTTTTCTCAAAAATTCTAACACATTAAAAATAATAAATATCAGATGGTTACCCGAGTTAAAAAAACTCTGTCAGTAAATTTTTATCTAAGATGAGATTTAAGTTTTCCCATTTACTCCTGAAACGGTGAGTTTTTTATTTCTATTGTTGTTTTTACTTACTCCTAGAATCCTAGGTAATTAGAATACACAAAAGTTATATTCTGTCATTAATATTGTATTTAAAAAAAACATATTAACGTGACAGTAATTATGGTTCTAGAGTAACATTGAGTGGTATCTGAGGTTTTGACATCTACCTTAACCTAAAATGTTGATAACAAAACTTTGGTAGCTAACTGATTTTTACAGTGGGAGTAACCTTAGAACCGATTTTATTTACAATAACTCATGGAACTGCTTTTTTCTACTCCTATTCTAGAATACTAACATTCTGAATTACTTTTTAATTACAGAATAGCTAGATTCCAAAACATCGTGCGAGAATATTCTCGCACTTGTCAGGTACGGCCATCTCGTGGCTGTTAACATAAGGTTGCGTTTGGGGACAATTATTACAAAAAATTTATTAACGATGCTTAATTGTAGTAATATCGGGTATAAATGATACAATTTAATTTTTAATTTTAGTATAACTCATTTTTAAAGACATAAACGTAAAATTAACTTTTAAAAAGTGTAACCTCCAAATATTTTGAATGTGTTTGAAAGTGTAATCTGTCAGTAGGTACCTATATACCAGAGTGGTTCGATTCAATTAAAAAATACAAATTCATAGTTTATTGTAACCATACAAATACAAAATTTGTTTTAGTTATTGTCAGATTTTCATTCGCTGATGGAAGTATCGCAATGAACATACTACGAACCTATGCTTTTCCATATGACGAAGATTAAACAAACATCTTTGTTACCAAGATTATGAACAATAGAACTATAATATGTAATGTAAGAACAGAGTGTTCAACTTATATAAGTTAGTGTGTTGTTCACTACCATTAGTAAGTCAAAGTTCATCTTTATTATTGTTGTGGTTAAAAATCAGAAATGCTTTTTAAGTCATCGTGTACGTAAAATGACCTTGTTTATTAAGACAAGAAAAACCAAAATGCCTGAACGGAGTTCTTTGAGGGGTAGCCTCATAATTTCATTCAACATGGTAACAACGGATGAAAATATTGGTATTGCGATGAAGCATCTATGAAATAAATGGACCCACAATTAGAGACAACGATGGTGATGTTAACGCAGATACACCACACATTTACAGCCATGTTAACACATACAAAGTTTTTGAAGTTAGACAAGTAATGCCCCTTACACCAGGTTGAACGTAGGTATCCAAATGCAAAGTAATTACTTTTAGTTGCAGAGTTTTAAAACCAAGGTGGTTTGCCTTTAAACATGCAGAAATTATCTTCACTTTACGGAATAAAGAAGGTTTTGTACTTATTTCTTCTTTCAATTTATTAAAATGTTAATGCATAACTTAGATATGTATCGCAGACTTATTTTATTTACAGAAATACACTGACGTACAAAGTTTTCTACAGATTTCAAATAAATTTATTCTTTTCTAATGAGCTAATGTGGTTTACAACTTGTTAATGAAGATTTCTGTCAATGAGTTGGTTGTTTTATTATTTTCGAGGTATCGATGAATTAAACCTTGAAAAGAAAGTTATCGACTTTATCGAAAGCTTATTCTATCCTGCAAGTAAAGCAAGCATTTACTTTGCACATAATGATAAATTACGCATCTCCTCAAGTATTTGTTTAAATACAGATAAATTATTAGACACACAATGTATGAAACAATGTTTCAAATCTGCCAACGCATCTTGCAGGAATGCAATCAGATCCCACACACAAATTTGTTTATTTCTCTAGGGTACAATGCTTCCGGAGGAATCAATTCAATTATTTATCGCATTAATTATTTGCAATTAGATTAAACTTGAATAAGCAGTAATTTTTTAATCATATACTTACCGAAAGTTGTAAGTTCGTACACAAGTAAATTTATTTAATAAACGTTCGTAATAAAATAATAACTAAAAAAACTAAGCAAAAAACTAAAAACTATTTTATTTTTAATTATTAAAATATAAATAAAAAAAAAAAAGGAATATAAAATTTTAATAAATTGTTATATAAAAAATTAAAAAATTTTAAAAAATGATAAAGTTTTGTAAAATTAATATAATTTAATAATTTTTTTTTTATTTTTAATATTTTTATTTTTTTTATTTTTTAATAATAATTCCAGCATTTGGTTGTGTAGTGAACTGGTGGCAGTAGAGGAAATCGTAACTGTGTTAAGTTTTTTAGAATCCCTGTTATTTGTAATTTTAAACATAAATTGAGTTAAAATACTCTTTCACAGATTCTATAACTAACTTAATTAAAACAACCACTAAAAGTACAAAAAATCAACAGAAATTAGACACATTCTAATAAAAACAAAGATTTGTTTGCCATTTTGGCAAAAGCGTTAAAATGCTTTATTGTTTTTTCCAACCTTAAGCTAAATTCCAAAGTTAGTAACCACCATCAGAAATAAAAGGTACCAACTTAAAATAGAGAACGAAACTAACACTATTGTAAAGTGTTTAAAATTTTTTATTGATGCTCACTTTCTTTGTCGTAGAAAAGTATAGTCTGCAACACGTTTGGAATGGCTATATTCCAAACTTGTTACAGAATATACTATTACAGAATTGGTAGATTGTTTGGTACCCCGCCGCGATAAGTATGCAAAGAAATGAATGTAAATAGGAATATCATTGCAGATAGAACCACACATTTTAATAGCCTTCCAATAAGTTGTGTATATTTTAATGCAAGTAATCATGTTGTACTATATAAACGTTCTCTCATAACAAATTGTTACATATATATCACTTAAATTCACATACAAGTTTTTATATGGTTTACTTTAACCACAAGCTGTGGTTTCACTTAATGAGCATAGATGTGTATTTTAAACTTATTCAAATAGTATGTAAGTATTCATTTAACTTGTTTTAAACGAAAATCCTACAAATATTTCTAATATTATTTCTGATTATTTCATTACTACTATAAAAGATATTAAAACAGTTGGCGTTACTTGGGGAAAAGTGTTAATCGATTGAGCGATTTTCAAATCTATATTATAATTTCTGTCATTTCATTTCGTCATGAACTAATTAAAAAACTATCACAAAAACTTGAAAAAACACTATTTACGTTTTAAAAAAGGAAGGTCAAAAAACCAAAACTACATAAGATGTAAATTATTAGTATCTGGAGGACGCATAAGTACTGCGAGTAAACTATCAAAAGTATGAGTTTGATATGAAATCTTATAAAACTCATTGCAAAAGTATTAAGTAATAGAAAACTTTACACCTCAATCTTATGGTGCAATTTCTGCTAGCTTCAAAAATAGTAACAATATAAACAAACTTTTTAAACATTCAAAAGTTGATAACAATAGCAGAAAATAAAATAACTAAAATAATGAAACCAGTGATTAGATGTAGTTTAAACATCAAATCAATAATAGATTCAAGCGTCACACGTATTTCTATAGAAATTATTTTTGTCGTCTTCTTTCGATTGTGCAAAAGACTTCCAG
>JALBCR010001045.1:165000-211204 GCA_030710515.1 Abscondita cerata
TGGTCTACATTACTCAAGCAAAACAATTGATAATGCTTCTTCAAAAATTCTGTATATGTATAGGTAGTAACCAAAGTGTATCCGAATGAAAAAGTTTAAATGATTAATTCATTTTTAATGCTACATTCGTGCCATTAATGTTAAGTTGAGAGTTATCCAGTAATTAGAAGTTGTAACGTACTACAAATTATTTATGTATAAAAAACCCACAGGTATCAACACAATAAATTAAAGTTGTTGGAATTTAAATCCGTCTTAAAAGCAATACGAGATTACATCCTAACATTAATAAATGTTTACACTACAATTTTAAATAGTAATCGTTTCGAAAGTGGAAGAATTTAAATGTTTTGATAAGAAACACTTGTTAATATTTTAATTAAGTATTAGTAAATCATGATGAAAGACACGAAAGGGCATTTTAATGATACACAGTCATTATCGCTTCGCTTGCCTAACAGTACGTAGTGTAGAGGCACAATTATTCAGGCGACAGGAAGAACCATAGAATTATAAAATGCTACATAAGCTAATGGAACATTAGTATTATTATGGTAAACCATAACGAAATTTTTGTCAATGGTAAATTGTGAGAAGTAACTTGAAAATATATTCTCGTCTGAACTCAAATTTTTTTAATTAACATAATACTAATTAAGATAGTGAGTTGAAATTATTGACCGGATCAATTTTGTTTTGCAATTAAGCAATGTGAAATGTAAATGATCGTGTATATTTACTTTACCTATGGTAGACAAAGAAGAACAAACATGCAACCTGTTACTTGCACCTGTTTCCCATCTAACTTAATTTTTTATATTGACAAGCTTGCGGCAGAATGTGTGTAGTTTTTGTAAAGCACGTTAATGATTATTACAAAATTTTCTTTTAATATCTTTACTTCGAATTCGTAATAACGTCATTCAGCTTCAGATATTGTTCAGATGATCAAACCGTGTTTGCTAATGTACTATAATCTTACACCATATGTCTAAATCTTGGTTCATTTTCCCAGTTACATTTGACATTATGCATCGAGAAATGCATCTCATTTAACACATTCACGGTGATCTATAAGATTGACTTTAAAAAATGCACTAATGCTATAGTAGAATTCGCTTAAGTTATAAGCACTTCAATAATTATAAGGTGGTCAGCTGCTTTAAACAATATAGATTTGTAGTTGTTTTGCTGAAAAAACAAAGTAATTACCTATATCAAATATTAAACAAAGAATGAGATTCACCATAATTCAATTTCTTTTTATTAATCTGCAAAATGATAGTGATGTGGTATTGATCTAAGTAGATAAACAATGTGGCACAAAATTTGGAATAATGAGTGTAACTTTTGAAATGTGAGAAAAAATAATTTTAATAAAACCGATTTAATAGTTTACTTCAATTTTTACTGAGACATTGTCAAAAAAAAAAGCTTTGAATCTCCCAAGGGAGTCAACCTTTTTTTCAATTGAAACTCCTCTTTTTGACCTCAAATTTTGAAAAAAGTCTTTTCTTATGATTGTGGATATTTTGTGAAAAAAATACAACAAAACGATTTTGAATGGTTGGCTTTTTTATATTTTTCATATTTTAAAAGTTATCCTCATTATTCCAGACTTTTGAGCCACCCAGTATGTGTTTTTCCGAAATTGTCATCATCCCACACTTAGTTTTAGGAAAACAAAACTAAACTTAAATTAATCCAGTAATTATGTGTGCAAATTAATTTATATTTAAAAAATAGGAACAAAAACGAAGAATAAAAATTTTCTGAGTAATTTTGACTTCCATGCATTACAATTCGATTGTACTTTAAAGACATATTTTTTTTGTTTTTACCCGTAAATAACTGAGCAGCTGCTAATTGTTATTGCTACACAATTATTATAATTAGTTAATGTTGATATTTTTTAACATTTTGACACGCATCGTTTTTCAGAATCTCTGGATCAAATCTTCTAATGGATTCTTGACTTCAAACTTTCGTTACTAGGTTGATTCCGATGACAATATTTAATAATTGGGCACATAATATATTCTCTTCTGCTGTAATTTATTAATTACAAAAATAAAGAAAAATTTTTAATGTTTAACAGTTAAATTTTTTTTTAGCGTTTATTTTATTTTTTTTTATTCTTTCATTAATTTTTACAACATTATAGTGAGTAACACTTGATATAAACCTCTATCTTATAACGAAAAAATCTTTTTTAAAATATTAACCAATTTAACAAATGTATAAGTGCATCCATTATTGTCAATTTGAAGTAAAGTTTCTGATTTTTTTCGAAAATAATACAATGTTTCAGTGGTTTAAATATAGACTACTCCAACTGCTGTTAAAAAATGTGTTTTGAAAGAACTGACGTTGATTCTAGAACGCGACAATTATTCCATTGGTAAGTCTGTGCGTCGTCGTCGTTACCGTCGTACTTCTCGTGGTGATGTAGTAATTTTGATAAATGATTCTAATGTAGTTTTATAGCTAATTACGAGTATACCACTCACTTTATGATATACTCAGTATACTATTGGCGCGGAGTAATAAACCTGTCAGAATTATCGAATCTCCCGTATTGCAGTGGCGTAGGTACCTGATATGTTTGAAAAATCATATTTTTAGTAGGTAAATATATTATAATAGTAAAATCTACCTTGATATGAATTATTATGTGGTTATATGTTATTTATTTTATTTGTATAGTAGATCACATTACAAATTTTACTTCTTACGTATTATATACCATTATTTTTGTATCTTGGTATAATACCCACATCTACGGCTATGATTCTTGTTTCGTCAGTACCTGGGCTGATGGCAACGTGTTTACACAGATTAAACTATTGTTCTCAGACCCTAGATGGGTCGATATGCTGCAAGAGCGGCACAATGATCGTACTTTGGTTAGAATTTATTGGTTTTTACTTAACCGTAGAAGTACCGCTTTCACAAGAAAATAAATAATTATTTCAAGCAATTATGATTTTTTGAATTTTTGTTTGGAGGAAAACAAAGTTTTTTCCGAAATACAAACAGGGTTACCCCGGCAGCCCTCACTTCGAAAATCTTAAATGAAATGATGGGTCGACAGGTACCTCATATAAAACCCTTTCAATGTTTTATAGAGTTATATGCATCTTATTTTGGTTGGGGGACTCCAAGGGCACTCCACAGCCCTACTTTCAAAAATAAGAAATAGTTAAAAAATACTGCAATATGGCCGAGAATGCCAATTCATGTTTACAACGGACATTTATTAACGATAAAATTTGTCCTGACAATTTAACAGGGTGTCCCGGCAGCCCCAATCTTGAAAATCTCAATTTTCGGTGCGGTTCAAGTGGCAACTTATATGACAGGTATTGTAATTGTCTATTCAACCAGATACAGTTTATTCCGAGAAAAAAGCCCAATGACTTCCTTTAAAACCTCCTACAAAAACAATAGATAATGCAAAAACTACTGAACTAGTTGGTAAGATCAATTCAAGTTTGAAGTAGGCCTCGTATTGATGAAATTTTTCTGTAGATGCTAACAGGACCCTTTTACTCGGAATAAAATGTATTTGGTTGAATAGAGAATTAGAAAACCTTTCATATGAGTTGCGACTTGATCCACCCTGTAAATTGAAATTTTTGAGATGGGACCTGCAGGAGTACCCTGTTAATTTGTCAGGACAATCGCAGCATTTTCTGGCTATTTCTTATTCTCGAAAATATAGTTTTCGGGGGCTTTTGGGGTCCCTGACCAAAATAAAATGCATATAGCTTATAGAAAATTGAAAGGACTTTTGTACGAGGTACCGGTCGACCCATCACGCCATTTTTCGACATAAGGGCTGCCAGGGCCACCTTGGATCAACTTTGTTTTGAAAAAATGTCCCACTTCAAACAAAAATTGATCTCTCCAAGTTTTTTAAATTGTAAGATAGCCCAAAAACGGCCAGTTTTGTTTTTGGTAAGCCACCCTGCATAATAGATAATGTTACTATTCAAGAAACAATGAAAAATATTTGTAAGTTTAGTTTGTCTTTAACAAAGGTAGCAAACCTACTTTTGTAACAAAAATAAAACGGGAAGTACTAAACATCATGCTTGGAACCTCACATGAGATAATATGTCTAGAACTGGAGAGTCTCTAGCAAACTTTTTATGTCTGACTATCGTATTATAATTTACGATAAAAGAGGACAAAGAGAAACGGATATACTTATTAGAACCCGAGAAAGGCAGATTGGGTTGGACCTGGAACTGGAAAACACAATAATTAAAGTAAACGACGTAGTAATAGATTCCTTTGAATTAAGCTAGACACTGAGCAAACCATCAACAGGCCAAAAGACGACTCGGTGTAAATGAAAAAGAAGGTTTTTTAATAAATCAAAGGTAAACGGAGATTGGGAGACGTATAGGAGAAGCTTGATATCCTATAATCACAAAATACGTAAGGATAGCTTAATATTACCGTACCTTCTGTGAAGAGATTTCTCTACTCCGAGCGCGGCTAGAATTTACAAAACTCTACTTTGCTATAATGAAAAGAAGGGCATCTCTCTGCGCAGGTCTAACGGTAGCTTCACAGAAGATTCTGAACAGAGAATTTTACTCCTCCTGACAACACATTTTCCAGACTGCCAGGATCAGACCGAGAGACAACATATCGGGGGATGAGCGTCAGTATGCTACTGGAAGGTCGCTAACACTATTTGCAGTCCGTTAAAGCTCCTGGAATAAATAGAATAATGCTTACCTACCTAAAAAAGAAAGATGAATCTGTAACTTTTTTTTTGATAAAAATCTTCAGGGACAGTCTGGCATTGGGATATATACTACAGGCATGGAGAACGACTAGGGTAGTAATTATACTAAAAGCTAGGAAGAAGATCACCACTAACCCGAAAGCTTACAGACCCAATAAGTTCACGTTAATTTATTTGTTAAGACGTTTGAGGCGATGCGATGGTAGAAAACTCCACTAGAGCAGGATCAAAACGCATACAGAGCGGGTAGGTCTATTGATACCGCTCTATATCAGCTTACGAGTAAACTAAGCACGTCAATGCCGCAGAAAGGGCCTTCGATAATATCTCGCATGAGTACATGCGAAAGACAATGGTAAGAAGGTAAGTTGACTCCACTATTTCAAAATGGATGGCGGAATTTTTAGAAACAAGAATAGTAGAAGTCAAAGCAGAAATCTCCAATATGTGTTAGTGGAAACCACTATAGGATGTTTTAGAAATTATCACCGCTATTGTGAAGCTTACTTGTAGATACTGTATTCTCTCTAGCGGTAGAGTATCCTGCCAAGGCTACGCAGATGACATTATTATCATAGCTTTCTGTGAATTAATTCAAGATGGATTAAAGAAAACAGAGAAATGGTGTGTAACTGTTGGGTTACACTTAAACCAATTACGGTAAATGGTATGTCGTGAAAGTCAGCAACTTGGTAAATATCTGGGATTCATCCTAGATAAACGATTGGCTTGAACAAACACATAACAAACTGCTATTGACAAAGTTACCCAAGCACATATGGTGTACAAGAAACTTGCAGGGAACAAATGGGGATGTGAAACCAAAATCTTGTACAAAATGATGGTTTGGTCTATCCTCGTTTATGGTGCTGTTTCTGGCGGCGTTTTTATTAGAGGAGTAATGAGAATAAAAAAGTTTAGAAAAGAGCAAGATTAAATCACTTAAACAGGAACCTATTCAGTAGAGAACATCACATGATGATGTCACTTAGAGATTATATCATCAAGGAATTTCTATTTGAAACCAACTTTTGCACTGCATTAGGCAGCGAAGAAGATTTGAGTTTTGGGAGAATACATATCACAGCCCAGAAAAATGTGATATGCTGCTACACGGGTCGATAGTCAAGGTAGGTAGTGGAATAGTAGTATGGCTCAATTCACAAGTACTTTCTTGGTGGAAGTATAGCAATTGAACGTTGAGACCAGTTGAATCTTGATAAAAGGTATGTTAGGAAAAACACAGTTACCGTATCTGACAATCAGGCGGCCATTAAGACGTCGGGCAGATGGTGAAAATGTGCTGATTCTGCCACTCGGCTGACGAAACTTCGGTTCATCTACTCATGGAGTGCGATGCCACATTCTTCAGAAAATGGTGAAGTTTTGATGATATTATCTTGAGAATCGTTTGAGCTAAATAAAAAGTAATCTGTGTTTGAAAACAAGCAAGACAGTTGATCAAGAGTGGAATTTTTTGAGAAACCTAAATAATAGTATATTATACACCAAGGTTGTGAAGTCAGTCATTATTGATGTAGCACCAGTTTATTACACGAGGGGCGGTAGCCGAGCAAAATAAGGTGCGTAGGCAATAATGGACTTCACAACCATGGTGTATATACTATTTTTTCCACTACTAGCCAAATTTAAGCCAAAAATAAAAAATAAACATTTTTCTTGTAAAAATCAAGTAGCACAGGAATGCAAATAAATCAAAAAGCATTAAAAGCTACATACGTTAATAAACCAACTGCAACTGATTCACTAAACACTTGTGTGGTATATTTCACCTTCCCTTTCTGAAAATTATTCGGAGTAATATGTAAATTAGTTGATTTAGGAGCCAATCGCAGCGGTTTAGATTTGTCTGACATGTGGAAATTTTTAATGTCTTTCCAAGATGCTTTATTGTTATTAAAGATTATATCGTATTTAATCAAGTTATTTTGCACCGACTTCAATAAATAGGGGACACAAAGAAATAATAGATTTTCTTATCGTTTATGAGAAGGTATGGTTTTTCCGGTGATACATCTATTATTTTAATTAGGTTTCAAAAATTTTACTACTGCCCTACCATTGGCACCGCATTGTAGTTGTAGCTTTTCTATGCAGTTTAATACTATCGACTTCAGTTTGTCACCTTTGCATATCGTATTTGTAAAGATGTAGCACAAGGGTTGTTTAACTCGGTATATCTCCTACTTCTTAGTGGTTTCTTTTTTAAGTCCACTTGGGCTGTCACAATTTCTGCTCTGCTTTCGGGAAGTAATCGTTGGGAGATGTTAACTTCAATTGAAGTGCTTTCTTTTCACGTTGCAATTTAAGAATGTTCCTCCGTAATTTTCTTTACCTAAGAGTATTTGAGCTGCAAGCTTGAGTAGTTTTGGTAGAGCTAGAGATGTTAACGGGCATTTATTGCTTCGCCAATATACCTTGCATCATTTGAATATTGGGTTTCAGAAATTGACACTTGTAATTCATTTAGGAATGGCAAGTGTTCGCCACATACTCGTTAAGCTTTTAGAGTCGACATTTTTATGCAACAGATCGGAACTTCCAGATTCTGTTAACCATTCAAAAACACCTACAACAAAATGTTTGTAATTTACTTAAAATTCTTCATGTAACTTAACTCGCCTGGTTAAATCTCCTTTGGGAAACCTGAAAGAACTGATTCTACCATCATATTTAATAAATAAATAAATTCAGGTTATGTATTTGCGGTTATGGGATGAGGGCGCGAATTTTAAACTAATGGTATTTTTTTATTCAAATAATTTTATCGTGTTAGGTAATTTTAAGCAGCAAATACGTTAAAGATAATCACCTGGATATACAAAATTATGTTTCACTCGTTTTTGTTAAACAACTATTCTTAGATTCTCAAAAAATTTGAATTTGTCCATTATTAACCTAGGTCAACAATAGAAAAAATTATTAACCACTAATAGAGAAATTCAACTTCTCAGTTGTCTAGGAGACGCAATAATTGTCCACTTCACAGCTAGTAGTGGAAAAAAGATTTTTTCTTGTTTTAAAGTCGATCCGGTGACATACTGTAAACGATAACATTTGCTATATCAGTTAATTACGATGCGCTCATTCAAAAACCTTATTTTTAATTTTTTGTAAGATAAAGGCTTATCTTGATTTTATTTTCTCTTTTTATTAGATAATAGCATACTGTAACGTCCGCAGATGACAGATTATACGAAACAAATTTTGGTGCCTGTATGACATCAATTCATCTTCAGCTATTGTTTTTGTTTTGTCAAACGTATTTGGTACATTTTAAGTTATTTTAATCTTTCTCGCTCCAAATGCTACAAAGTTTAATGATTCGTAAAGTTGATACTAATGAATTATTTGTAATTGTACACTTAAAGAATGTAGTGTTTCTATAATAACTGTGTTCATAATGTATTTATAAATAATACGTTTGTATAACATTATATTTTTAAAAAAAACCAGTCATAATGTATTCATAACATTTACAAACGAGCAACTTTATGTCGTTCGGCAATCTTAATTTAATTGATGATTCCTTAATTTAAAATTAATTCAACCATCACACCAATATAGACATTGTTGGTCATTTTTCAATATTAATCGGTGAATACCAAAGTTGTCTACAATTGTATAACGCCCATCGCTTATTTGAAAACTGGACTGGATTAAAAAAAAACGAGCATATCCTGGCATTTCACAATAACGACATTACCTAATGTTATTTACTCTAAACTAGTTAGACTTAATTTATAGTGCAACTTGTATATGTTACTCTTATTTTAGAATCTCACGAAGCTAATCTACTTTGCGTGGGAAATAAATAAATACAATTCACTTGACAAATTAAACGCTAGAAAGAAACGAACAATTATCCTTTTTGTTTAAAAAATCAGTTGTAGGAAACTGAAGTTAGTGTAGTTTGTGAAATTATAAGTTCGAATAAAGTCTGTGTAATTTTAAGAATGTAGTGTCATTACATTGCAAGTTTTTCAAATTTTTACAGTATTTCAGGTTTTCTGCTGTAGCTTCTTTAAGAACTTGTCAATTGAATGGAAGTGGTTATAGAATAACGTATTATTAAGTACTAACAAGCATGTTTGTTACATTGGAAACGAGCAATCAGTTATTGAAATTAATAACGAGTTCACATTAAAATTGATTTAGTAGTTTGCAGTACTAAATTGGATACGATCGAAAATTTTTTTATAAAAATTGATTAGGGTAAATGATACTTTAATATGAAAGTCGTTTAATGATACCACAGATACGTGTGTACTGTGTATGGTTCTTGGTTTATAGGATTAGTTAAGCGTGAATGTAAGTCATGCATTCACACGAACATATTTGAGTCGTGTTGAGTTTTTACATTCACGGACGCATATCAAGATACAAAGTCATATTTTAAAATGATTATAGTATGCTAAACTTGATTGCAGATTTATACTTCTATGTTATTTCACTGTTAAAAATGCCGAACATTTACAGGCTGTATAAAAATGAAAATAATGTGTTCAAGTATCTCTGAGTTGAAAATTATGATTCATTGCTTCATTAATTTATTACATTACTCTCAAATATTTACATTTATGTAGTACATTCAGCTTTCTGGAGATTCATATATTTTAGAGATACTTGAATTGTTATGATTAGTTTTGTGGGTTTTTTTCGTTTTTTCCAGTTATTTTTTTTTATTAATCGATTTAATTCCAAAGAACTTTGAGAAACTGGTTTGTTTAAAACAAAAGTACTATTGCATATAGCTTAGAGTTACCCTACTGTTAACTTTGATATTAAATTTCAAATGGTCATACAACCATTTTTCTAAATATTTTACGCTCTACGAAAACAATAACACATCAATAAATTACGGCAAGGCATCCTCTTTCTGTTACAGTATAGTTCCTTTCAACACTACTTAAAGATCACTAACGTAAGAGCTTCAACAAGAGCTTTTTTGATAGTTGTAAAAGCTGCTTCAGCGTCTGGATTCCAATTAAATCCTTGCTTCTTACGTTTTTTCTTCAAAAGTTTAGTACTTTAGTTCTGGCTTACAAAACTCGCATTTCTTTACGTACACTGCTAATCCTGCAGCTAATTACTAATATATCGTCAAGATTAGGGTAGCCGTTAATATGGACATGTTTAAATCGAATTCATTTCGACCCCTCACTCGATAGGAAAAAAATGGAAAAAAATTTTAAGCCGTCAATGTGTTTTTTATCTCAATTAGAACGCGTGCCTTTGGTGGTTTACATTTCCCTCTTGATTAACCATTGGTTTTTTTTTACTTTGTCCTTACTTAATGTTTTCGGCACATAGTAGGTCGTTAAAAATTCCAAAAACCGTATAAATGTCTTATGCAGATACGCAAGTAACTAAAAAAAAAATTAAGGCTTGTTGGATTGCGCAGAATTGCTGTATATTCTGATCTGAACAGGGTCCAAAATGATAAAACAACGAGAAAATGTCATTTAAAAAGGATTCAATCGCTTTGGTTGCATTTTTTTGGTTATTTAGAATTTTTCAAATCCACATCGTGTTGTCGATCAAGTAGGGCTCCGTATTATTGGGCGTCGGTATAATTCCGCTCATCAATTGGGTCTGCTCAAAACCAACTCTAGCCTCAAAATTGACAAGAACTAGTAGTGAAATGTGTGGAAAATTTTTGTAATCGAGATAAAACCATTAAGTTCACCATTATTGTTTTTAGACGGGCAGTATCATGAACGAATCATCCAATCTGCCTATGTTACAACAAAACATTTTTTTGATTGGTGTCGTCGATACTCAAATTTATGGGAATAAACTCCCCTCTAAATTACAAGTTTTGAAGGTTTTGTTTTTTAATCTCCGTTCACTATATTTGAGCTTACGAGAGTCTACTATTTTTGTTGCCAAAGAAGTGGCAATTTTTTGGGATAAAGCTCGTCTGTTTACTAAAACGCTTTATTGGAGCGCTGATGTGGTTGAGAGTCTTTACGAAAAATGGAGAAAATTGCAAAGAAATGCAGGCATCAAATACTCCAAAAGCAGAAGAATTCACATCTGAATTGCAAAGTATACTGGATGTTTTATCGGAAGACATACTAGAACACATTGGTGAAGAGCAGAAAAAGTTTTTGTCCAATCAGAGGAAACCTGGTCGCGTTGGTTATATTGCCAATTTTCAATCCCATCACGATATTCAAGAAAGAGCACAGGCTGAAAAAGAAACGATTTTAAAACGACGATTACAAAAAAGTTAAGAGGAAAAAGATCGATCAATGTTTCGAAATGTGGTCAAAATATTAAAAAGGAAATGTAATATCAAAACATTAAGGTTACCTCAATTTTTCTTAAGGTCAAACCGTGGAGTGGGAGTCCAGTGATGAAGGACCACCTTGAATTTTAAGCCAAAAAAGTATTGGGACCTATTCCAATATTTTAACGGAAGATTTTCAGAACGACTTTCCTGACCTTGCGCCAAACGGCCCATCTGCCTTGAAGAAAAGTCGTGGAACTGTAAGCGTAATAAATGAGGAAGTAGCAGCCGTTTTGGATCAATGTCAATTGAGTGACCAAAAAACTGTACATTTAATCATTGCTTTTGCTTAATCTCTAGGACAGGATGTAAATTCTTTAGTTGTTAATAGAACTTCGATTTACAATTACCGGGAGAAATTGCGTGAATATAAAGCACAGAATATTAAAAAGGTGTTTAAAGATGCCGAGTTGAAGGCCACTGTTTTACAGTGGGATGGAAAATTGTTGCAAAATTTGGTAAAGAGAGAAATATTGGATAGGTTACCAGTAGTTATTACCGATGGGAGTGAAGAACAAATGTTAGGAATACCAGAATTGAAGTCGGGATCGCGAGCAGCCCAAGTGGATGCTATACACGAAGTTCTAGATGACTAGAGGCTATGCGACAGGATAAAAGTCCTTTGCTGTAATACCACCGCAAGTAATCTTGGCCAATGGAAGGGCGCAGCTGTTTTGATAGAGAAAAGGTTAGAAAAGGAACTGCTATGGCTTCCTTGTCGCCATCATGTTTTTAAGTTGGTCTTAAGATGTTTATTCGAGTACAAAATGCCGCCAACAAGCGATCCCAGCGTGCCTTTGTTTAAAAAGTTTAAGGAAGCCTGCTCACATTTAAACCTAACCGCATTTACCATTGGTCTTAAGAATGAAAAGGTGAGATAAGTCCTGGAAGGTTGCAGAAGACATTAATTCTTTCATCAAGGAGACAATCGTACGCGTTTAGCCCCGTGAAGATTATAGAAAACTTCTAAAACTGAGTCAAGTATTTCTGGTGTTCGTTCCAGCCCATGACATTAAATTGTGTCACCCTGGAGCTGATCACCACGCTCGTTGAATGAGCAAAGCGATTTATTCTTTAAAAATATATTTATGTAGAGAGCAATTCAAACTAACTTCCAAAGACAAAACGGCATTGGGTGACATATGCATCTTCATTTTGCAAATATACTTGGAAGCATGGTTCACTGTTCTTTTAGCCGTAAGAGCTCCCTATCATGATTTAGAATTTGTGAAGAAGCTTCATGAGTTTGCATCGATTGACAGTAAAAAAGCTATAGCATTTTTTTATGACACTATCAGATGAGATAAAAAGAAGGGTGGCTTTGGAGTTGAATGCTGATGTAGATGACATTGACGACAGTTGCCTCAAACGCTGTCTGAGTAATCCAAAAGATATTCGCACGATATTAACGAAAGAGATGGATCAATTCATAACACCGCAATCTTTTGCAATTTTTCGAACGATTTGAAATTGGGACAAGTTTTCTCGATGTTGACCCGTCACGGTAGAATCAGGATGAGAATTTTCAACACGGTCTAAATATAGTAAGAAAATTAAAAGTCGTTAGTGATTGTGCGGAGAGAGCAGTGTGTCTAATGAAAAAATATAATAATATTCTGACGAGGAATGAAGACCAGAAGCAATTCATACTGCAAATTGTTAGTGAATATCGGAAACAATTTTCTGATTCGAAAAAATCTACTGCTATGAAACAATTTGTATAAAAAATGTGGTAGTTTTTGGAATTGAAGTTTCAAAAGTTTATATAATTTGAAAATCTCTTGAAATTTGGTAAATTTCAAAATTATTAAAATTTTTAAAATGAGAAAATTTTGAACATTTCAATATTTGAAATTCCGAATTTAGTAAAATTTTGAAAAAGTTCAGTCCTTGGTAGAGTTGGACTCACTTCGATTTACCCCAATTTAGACTTGAAAACTACTGCACATAACAAGTGAAATCCATACAATATTGTATTCATATTAACTTCAGACAACATTGTAGTAAATAATAAAGAAAATGCAAACAAAGCCATTGAAACCTGTAAAATTACGATTTGTCGATGTTTTGTCATTTTCAACCCTCTTCAGATCAGAATATACAGAGCAATTCTGCGCAGTCCAACAGATTTCAATTTTTTTCAATTATTTGCATATCTGTATTAAACATTTCAAAGGGTTTTTGAATTATGTGTCGATAATATTAAGCAAGAACAAAGTAGAAAACATCAATGTGTAATCAATGCGGAAATCGCATGCAAACCAACAGAGGCACTCGTTCTAATTAATTTTCAAATTTTTCCCTATCGAATGAGGGATCAGAATGCATTCAATTCGAACATATCCATATTAATGTTTGAGCCGCATTGTGCAACTCAAAGGTAAAACATTAAAATGATATAAACCTCTTCCTAAAACTGCAAAGGCTGTTTTTTCCTTAGAAGATTTCGTTAAAGGAATTTGCCAGAAACTGCTCTTCAAATCAATACTGCTTATAAACTTTACATCTCTTAATTTAGACAAAATGGTTTCTAGTCTAGGCAATGAATATGAATCTCTCTTTGTTACAAAATTTAGAGCACGTTCATCAAAACAAAACTTTAAGTCGCCCGAGTTTTACTTTACTAATAATACTGGAGAGCACCATGGACTATCTGAAGGTTCAATCACTCGTAGTTCCAACATTTTATCAATTTCTTTATTTATGATGGTCTGCATGTATGGCGAAAAATTATATGGTCTTTGTCGAATAGGATTAGCACAACCTGTGTCTATATTTGTTACTATTTCATTTAAAATAAAATGATTGTTTGCAAAATTAATTTCTATTTTAGCTAATCTTAAAAAATCTATACCTAATATTAAATTTTTCTTAAGACCAAGAACCACTAAAAATTTATGAAGAATCTCTTTATTATTTACAATTATGGGCAACCAAACAACACCGGGACATCCTGCATAGTACCGTCCTCACAAACTTAATATCTGAATTATAAAAAACTAAACAACTACTAAAAAAACTTAATACCATGACCACCAAGAATAGAACAGTTAGCTACCGTATCAATTAAAACTTTGATATGATGACCAAGGATACTAACTTCTATATAAGAACGATCTTCAGTTCCTTGAACTGCCAACATTGGACTAACGAAACTACCTCGCATAAAATTTCTAACACGATTCAACCACAAATCCCAATCCAAACTATTAAAGAACGGACAATTTCTAATCTCAATATTTTCAAGGGGATCACGTTGACTAGAAAAAAATTTTTTAATGCTTTTCTCTACAACACACAACCTTGGTTGATCATAACTACTAGTGCTTGCTAGATAAATGTTCTACAGAGCTTACATTCCTTAATGCCCACTGAACTACATACTGAGGCAGCAAATTCTTTTTAATATCCCGTACGCGTGTTTCTTCATTATCGATGGTTGGTAATTTTTGAAACAGATTAATCACCGAGGTAAATTATATTCTTACTTTTTCATTCTTTTTCTGCTTTCTTGTACGAATCTCCTCCCACACCGCATTGTCCAGGACAGGAGGCAAAAATTCTTCCTTTAATACTTTTACTAAACCTTCCCAATCTTTTAAAGTTTGTCTTTTAGCTCTAAACCAACCTAAAGCAGGTTCTGTAAAAAGATCAACTGCAGAAACAAAAAGACTCGACTTCGGTACTCCGCAAGATAAACATACTTCTTCTAGGCGTATTAAAATAACTTAAGGTGATATCTTGATCGAACATATTTTTCTAGTTGAATATGTTCAGAATTTCCACCATTGGTTAGTTTAATATTTGTACGAATTTTGGGAATATGGTCTCCCGATAAGATGTTCTATTAATGTTTAATATCTTTATCTTAGTCGTCTTTTTGTCAGTGGATACTTGCATTTATTACGTGCAATTATATACGATGTACATGTTTTTTACGTTTTTTAAATCAAAATTATTTCTAATTTTATTTTGTAAACATTTCCTAAACAAAATTTTGATTCGATAATTAATCGAGCTATGGTGTTTAATTAGCGATACCTTCAAATATATTCTTTAAAGAAAGAAATTAAGTAAGCAACGTAAATTACCTATTTTATAAAACGTGCTTAGTGTAATGATTCATTCTACAGTCCTTCTATAAGATAACCCGTGCTGAGACTACCTGCTGTTAGAATTGTAAATGATACCCGTAAGCCCGCTTCACAATGTGCAAACTTTTGTTTACAGAAATTGTGGTGTCCAAGTTTTAAATTTCATGTGTGTACACTTCTACACATTTTATTTGTTCCTTTATTTTATGCTGCATTTTGCTTTACATTTTGTTTTCTATTAACAATGTAACATCTACGAAGCAATTTATCTTACCTTCAGTTGTTCACAAGTAACTATCTAGTTTTAAATTTCATGAGTGTACATTACATGTCCATGGAGTTATGCTGATTTTGCTCAAATGTTTCAATGAACGCTTTCCAAATAGATGGATTGGTCAAAAATTTTCTACTCCTTAAAGCCCCTTGTTACGTTAAATTTCAATTCCATTAGACTGCCATATCTTAGTTTAATGAGATTTACGTTTCGTTATTGACGTTAGGAGCTTTTGGATTGGCTAACGAACGCTAGGTTGGTTGCTAGTTGGGGTGTGTCTAACGTGTTGTTTTTTTCAAGGTGTTTTGACGTAGTTTTATCAACCTTTACCTGTCAGTGTTGCCAAATTATAATTATTAATAAATCTATTTCCAATGGGCGAGCCGCTAGAGAAGTACAAGAGACTAATGTAGGGTATAGTCGAACCGACACGCTCTGAGCTTAAAGCTCTCATTCAGAAAAAATAACGCATCACATCTCTCTATATTCTCACATTATTTAATTTATGTTTCTGTATATATTTTGTGTGAAAATTTTATTCTTAATAAAAGTGCCTGCTTGATATTAAATTTAAAATAAAGTTGCAAAAATTTGAATATCATTTTTCTTATACAGGGTAGATTCGAAAACATAAATGCGACTGAAAAATAAAGTACCCTTATTTTTTAAGCTACACAAAAATATTATTTGAATAAGTTGTTTATAATTGAAACAGTATGTCAAATACAAAATTTTAGTCAGCTTCTCTGAAAAAATATTTTCTACCTTTTCAATTTTTTTTCTACAACCCTTGCATTTTACGTGAAACAAAATACTTCGGAGTTAAGTTATTATCTGATAGAACAGCTATTCGCTAAAAGCGTACGTTTCATGTGCCCTATAAGTGGAAAATTAAATTATTCTTAATTATTACACAAAATAACCTATTTTCTGTGTCCAAACTTGAAAACTTTATTCTTGAGACGCATTTATGTTTTCGAATCTACCCTGTTTAAGAAAATTATATTGAAATTTTGCAACTTCATTTTAAATTTAAAATCAAGCAGGCACTTTTATTAAGAATAAAATTTTCTGAGAAATCAACAATAAAATTTTTTCCAATTTGTACCAAATTTATGCCGGTCACGGTATACTTTATGCAATCAAAATCTGTTATACGATCTATAGAATTTTTTTTTATATCTCTTGTATAATGGCGTCAAGCTTGACGGAACTGTAATCCCAATTTTTCAATCATTTATCGTTGAAATGCCAAACGATAACGTATTTATTTGAATGTCATAAAAATATCGTACCGGTCTTCTGGGTGGTTTGTTGTCGTGGTTACCCACCATCTAGCATTCCAGGTGCATTATACATCACGATCTCTACATTAAGATGAATTACACTTTTATTCAATGCACAATCAGATAATCAATCGATAATCCGGTAGCAAAATGTCAGACAATAAGCCGTTTTCAGTATTTACATATCTTCACGTGTCTTTTACTTCAATTACACAACACAAAAACATTAATTGCTGCGATTGAAACGTTGCATTAATCCAGTCCTTTTCAAAGCAAACCTAACAAAATTATTACCCATAGTAACGTCGACGGAACATTCAGGTAACCCGTCCGTCTCGTGCATATATGAACAAATAAAGAAATGAAATGTAAATTACGCACATACCAACATACCATAACTGGTTTTGCTCGTACTTAATTGCTAAAACTTGTACTCTTTACAAATCCCTCTTATTACGATATTTTTGATTACGAATTATAAGAGCAAGTAAAAACAAAATAATTTTGTCACAACCGTATTGACTTACTGAATTATTAATGAATTCCAATAATTGTACCTGCTCGAAGGCGTTGAATATGTTTTATAACTGTACTCACCTACATCTCATAAATTTTTTAAACGGTTGTAAAATTTAAACAACGTCTTTTGCTTCTATTCAAAATCGGGCGATTTAATATATTTAGTTTTGTCAATTGTAATTTGACGTTTATTGCTTTAGCTTTAAGATTTAAAACTCTCGATATGTAAATTTTTGGTAAGGTTACGATTATGTAGTAATTTAATGTACCATATTCAAATTAATTTGTTTTTTCAATAAAATTTTCTCTTATATTTAGAAATCTCTCAAGTTAAAAACTCCAAATTGTAAAATATGTACGTTGCTTATTAAAACTTTATTATTAAAGTGCGCGAGGTTAGAGGTGCTTAAGAGATTATTTCCAAAAACCAATTTTACTAATTAATAATTTAATTACTTTTGAAACGAGGATAATTAATATAACTCCTTTCGCTTATAAAATTTTTGAGATATCTGATCTAAATATCTAACGATCAATTATATTCTAAAAAAATTTAGACTTGCAGATTTTCCACATTTCGCCAGAAAATCAAACAGCAATAATAATTTATAAGCAAATGAGTTGTAAAATCTCTTAAATGAGGACAAATAATGGAAACAAAATATTCAAATGAAATCATACTTTTGAATTACGAGTGAATTACTATTATTTCATCTTCTTCGGTATCTTGAACAAGCATACAACAGTGAAAGTGATCTTAGTTGATAAACATAATTATGTTAAAAACTGGTTTATAACTGGGCATTTATGAAACAAGTTTATATGAAACGAGTGAATGATAAATTACAAAAATATTACCGTAAATAATAAATATATATATAAGAATGGAGAGTTCGGTTAAAACTTTTTGGTTTATTTTGGAGTAAGTTTGTGCAACTGTTTGACATTAAAACAAGTCGATATGTTAAATGAGGAAGGTTGAATGCAAAGGTTATGTAGTTTTGCAATATGTAGACACTAGAGCTATTAAACTAATAAGAATGCAATGAAAAAAAATTATGGTAATTGAAAATAGTAAATAATAATTGTTTTTATCAATGTATTTTTTAATTTTACGTCTAAACAAGCGCTAAAATAACTTATTTCTTTGTTTTTATATCAGAATGTAATTCATTTACTTAAGGTTGAAAACTCGTGCAACTAACTTGAAACTATGATAGCTACCTTTAAATTTTTTAATTGCTACGAAACATGTAATTATTGTAAACATTTGAAGCTCCAATTTTATGTCATATTGATTTCTTCTACATTCTACAATAAACTTCAAACTATGATAAACCATAACATGACATTTGAACAAATGTCATGTAATTCTCAGTATTCGTTTGCAATTGTACAAAGCTCTTATGTAATTTACAGCAGGCAGTTTGAGACTGATCACACATGTACAACTTTTCGTCGTTTGACATTTAAAGACTATAGTGCAAGAAAGGGATAATTAACAAAATGTAAATTTTTCAGGAAAGGCAAATAACTTTTTAATTTTTACCATATTTTCTAAAGTTTTTATTTGATGTGGCTAAGCATCAAAGCAGTGTGTGCAAGTTAAAGTAAAATTTTCGCACGAATAACGATCATGTAGCAATATTTGTGGTGCAACAAAGGATTATGGGAATGTATTTGTATAACTTTTAGTTTTGATTTTCATTGGTGCAAGGAAGGGAGAAAAAACAAACAATATTATTTCTTTTTCGTAATTTTTTTTAATTTCATTATAACGACATCTATTTAAACCAAAATACAAACACTGTCATACTTAAACAGAAAATAAACAAATTTATATCAATATTTTAACCGAATCGATTTACCTTATAAACAAAAATTTCAATAAAATTAAAATAAAAATACATCCTTTTAAATCCAAATCACTCCAATCACTCAATAAATAAAAAATTTTAATACTTTGGCTCAAAATGTTGTCAATATCTAATTGTAATAAACTTAAAACATATTTTGTTGAAAATCAAAACATAAAACTTTTCTTTCAGTACTTTTCTTTGAAAAGATGCACTTTTTTCTGTACTTCAACACTCTTTGATCTGGTAAGTTGCTTTTTATACTCGAAGAAATTGTCTAGTTCTTCACTTTGTCAAAGTTTTCTATAGCTAAAGCGATGATACAATTTCATGAAAACGTGGATGCAACAAGATTTTTTAAAGTGCAAGCTTTTCTGAAAAAACAATTTTTTGGTTGACAACCTAAGCAGACAAAAACGCTTAGCAGATGTAAAATTTGTGTAAAAGACACCTGATCAGCAATATCTTTTGGCAAAGGTAATCATTTTAGATGTGCATTTCAATATATATGCTGACAGATTTATGTTCGTGTCACTTTATTGCTTGAATCGGCATCGGTGGTGGATGCCGCCGCGTGCGGAACTCTTTGATGACATCGAGGGGACTTCTACACAAGTCATTACAGTTTCAATGAAATGGGCGACATAAGTGTGTTGGACCTGTCCCGAAAATATGTTGCCTTGCGGCCTAAGGATTTAAGTTACAACAAATTGTTTGTAGAATATCGTAATGGCAAATGCATTTCCCAACTGGTTGAAATTCATACAGTTGGTAGGGTTCCTAAGAAAATGGCGCAATTTCTAGCAGATCATTTGCGACTTTATTGGCAAATGCGGGGGCGAAACTTTCCGTTCTTAAAAGACACGGAGAATGGAAGAGTTTATCTGTGGTAGAAAAATATATAGAGGATTTATTGGAAGAAAAGAGAAAAGTGGGTAAAATGATCTAAGGAGGGAAAGTTTTGTGCAACTCTTAACCGTGGAATCCAAACAGATTATTACTACAAATGCTCTCTTAAGTTCTACTGTCCACGATATACTATCGAGAGTAAAAATAACTGGGAATAGTGATTTTACCATTACCGTTAATGTTTAGCTTCTTACATCTACGTCAACATTATTTTTTCTTTTTAATTATTATAGGTGTGACCAAGTGATTGTCAGGTTTTATTTCGTTTAAAACAATTGCAAGACATTCACCAACATGGTCGCGTGATCGTGCTTATTTATTTGTTTTATTTATTCGTATCTATTTTCATTATTGTATTGTGATGAAAGTGTTATGAATGGTGCCCCAGAAAAACAGTATAATCTTGTATAGTGTTGGGATAATACCGTTAACTGATATTAAATCATCAAGTGTATCACTATAAATAGATATAAAGAAAATTATTAGTTATTAAATTAAGGATTTTTTATAATTTTATACTATTTACAAATTTATATCTGTATACAATATACAAATAAAAATTTACTAAAATTTTTTTGGAGAATTTTAAATGTACTACATTTAATGCATTATAGATCTATGCAAAAACAATACTGATTTCATAACAATAAACGTAATGTATAGGTATTTATAAATAATATATTTCAAAGCAGGATAAGAAGGTACCGCGTGTTAAAAATGAAAGCTATTTTTAACCGGTCGGGAAAAAAATATTTACTACCAAGCAATAAGTGTTGCGACATCTAGTGTCGTCTTGTGTAACAGAACACGTCCGAAAAGGCATTGGCATTAAGGCAATTTTGACAACATTTTGTTGAGTCTTTTCTTTTTGAGACAGTAACATTGAACGATTCTATTAGTTATTTTATTCTTCAAGTAGAGTTAGAGAAATCAATCAAGTAGAGACTTTCATGAATTTTTGTAACAGCTGCAAACATTTAATTAATCTGCTCAAAATCTACCCTTGCATATAGCATGTTTCTTCGATGTATAATTAAAAGTTAAAATCGACGAAGCATTAAGTTTGATATTTAATTGTAACTACAAACAATAGGATGTACTACATCACAATTTTTAGTTTTCGCATATTATTCAGTTAAAGTGGTATTATGTTTTTAAACATAATAATAAATGTCGTATTAATAACATATTTTAAATAGTATAGAATCTGATGATGACTCTAAAATTTATAGAGTTGAAATTATAGTTATTATAATTAATAAATTATACAAGTCATTACGGTTTCAATGAAATGGGCGACATAAGTGGTTGAACCTGTCCCAAAATATGTTGCCTTGCGGCCTAAGGATTTAAGTTACAACAAATTGTTTGTAGAATATCGTAATGGCAAATGCATTTCCCAACTGGTTGGAATTCATACAGTTGGTAGGTTTCCTAAGAAAATGGCGCAATTTCTAGCAGATCATTTGCGACTTTATTGGCAAATGCGGGGGCGAAACTTTCCGTTCTTAAAAGACACGGAGGATGGAAGAGTTTATCTGTGGTAGAAAAATATATAGAGGATTTATTGGAAGAAAAGAGAAAAGTGGGTAAAATGATCTAAGGAGGGGAAAGTTTTGTGCAACTCTTAACCGAGGAATCCAAACAGATTATTACTACAAATGCTCTCTTGAGTTCTACTGTCCACGATATACTATCGAGAGTAAAAATAACTTGGAATAGTGATTTTACCATTACCGTTAATGTTTAGCTTCTACATCTACGTCAACATTATTTTTCTTTTAATTATTATAGGTGTGACCAAGTGATTGTCAGGTTTTATTTCGTTTAAAACAATTGCAAGACATTCACCAACATGGTCGCGTGATCGTGCTTATTTATTTGTTTTATTTATTCGTATCTATTTTCATTATTGTATTGTGATGAAAGTGTTATGAATGGTGCCCCAGAAAAACAGTATAATCTTGTATAGTGTTGGGATAATACCGTTAACTGATATTAAATCATCAAGTGTATCACTATAAATAGATATAAAGAAAATTATTTGTTATTAAATTAAAGATTTACTATTTACAAATTTATATCTATTTATAATATACAAATAAAAAATTTACTAAAATTATTTTGGAGAATTTTAAAATGTACTACATTTAATGCATTATAGATCTATGCAAAAACAATACTGATTTCATAACAATAAACGTAATGTATAGGTATTTATAAATAATATATTTCAAAGCAGGATAAGAAGGTACCGCGTGTAAAAATGAAAGCTATTTTTAACCGGTCGGGAAAAAATATTTACTACCAAGCAATAAGTGTTGCGACATCTAGTGTCGTCTTGTGTAACAGAACACGTCCGAAAAGGCATTGGCATTAAGGCAATTTTGACAACATTTTGTTGAGTCTTTTTTTTTTGAGACAGTAACATTGAACGATTCTATTAGTTATTTTATTCTTCAAGTAGAGTTAGAGAAATCAATCAAGTAGAGACTTTCATGAATTTTGTAACAGCTGCAAACATTTAATTAATCTGCTCAAAATCTACCCTTGCATATAGCATGTTTCTTCGATGTATAATTAAAGTTAAAATCGACGAAGCATTAAGTTTGATATTTAATGTAACTTCTACAAACAATAGGATGTACTACATCACAATTTTTTAGTTTTCGCATATTATTCAGTTAAGGTGGTATTATGTTTTTAAACATAATAATAAATGTCGTATTAATAACATATTTTAAATAGTATAGAATCTGATGATGACTCTAAAATTTATAGAGTTGAAATTATAGTTATTATAATTAATAAATTATACAAGTCATTACGGTTTCAATGAAATGGGCGACATAAGTGCGTTGAACCTGTCCCAAAAATATGTTGCCTTGCGGCCTAAGGATTTAAGTTACAACAAATTGTTTGTAGAATATCGTAATGGCAAATGCATTTCCCAACTGGTTGGAATTCATACAGTTGGTAGGGTTCCTAAGAAAATGGCGCAATTTCTAGCAGATCATTTGCGACTTTATTGGCAAATGCGGGGGCGAAACTTTCCGTTCTTAAAAGACACGGAGGATGGAAGAGTTTATCTGTGGTAGAAAAATATAGAGGATTTATTGGAAGAAAAAGAAAAGTGGGTAAAATGATCTAAGGAGGGGAAAGTTTTGTGCAACTCTTAACCGAGGAATCCAAACAGATTATTACTACAAATGCTCTCTTGAGTTCTACTGTCCACGATATACTATCGAGAGTAAAATAACTTGGAATAGTGATTTTACCATTACCGTTAATGTTTAGCTTCTTACATCTACGTAAACATTATTTTTCTTTTTAATTATTATAGGTGTGACCAAGTGATTGTCAGGTTTTATTTCTTTTAAAACAATTGCAAGACATTCACCAACATGGTCGCGGGATCGTGCTTATTTATTTGTTTTATTTATTCGTATCTATTTTCATTATTGTATTGTGATGTAAGTGTTATGAATGGTGCCCCAGAAAAACAGTAAAATCTTGTATAGTGTGGTAACAAAACCGTGTGCAAAGTATATACAAATAGAACGGGCCTAGTAGGCCCGTACAGCCCGGTAACCTTAGGACACTATCTTGCTCGGCAAAGGGTCAACGCCAAGCGTACACGAAGCGACTGTTTTGTGACAACAAATGCAAACAGATTCAGTTTGCAATTAGTCTATACAACTGGTTTGAGGTTGTTCTCAGACCGATCACCCCGTATCAGGTTCTTCACCTTCAAACGATGCCAATGTCGCAAAACAGTAGCGAGTTCAACGGGTTTGCAACTGTTGTTACAAAACAGTCGCATCGTGGGCGCTATGCCTAATCATTATCGCAAACCTAAATAAATAATAATATTAATTTAAAATCTATACAAATAAAAATAAAATGAGTCATTTGAGAATGGTTGATCGATTTGGTTAATTTTTCGAATTAACTTTCTGTGAAAAGAAGATTAGGAAAAGTTGCGTGCTTCCTCATTTTGATGTACTACTATGTAGTGATATAAAATCAGTCGACAGCTATTTCGTCCACTTAGGACTCTTCCCGCTGCTCACCTGGTAATTTTCATAAATTTTCAGGGAACAGTCAACATTATCCTATAACTTTAGAAAAGGTGACTGCGTCTCATTATATGAACATCTTACTTCTTTATCATGTACCTCGATCTTGCCTGATTCATCCGTCGATTTCTCTTTACAGAACCCTAAGTCCTCTCCAAAGTCCAGAACAAAATATCCACCTTGGTTTTGGTGTCGTTGGTGCCCTACTGCACACAAGACCGTGAACCACTTCGGGCTGTTCAATAAGGGCTTCTTGAACCTAGTTTTGGAGAAGTGTTTGCTAAGTAAGGACCTTTATGTCTTACTGCAGTGGAGTTTGACCAAGACAATTCATTTTATTCTGTTTGGCCAAACTGTTGATCTAAAATCATGATGTAAAATAAGAAAGTATTTTTCACCATCATGTTTTCTCGTCGTCTTTCTTTGCTAAATTAATTATTCTCACCGTGAAGTGTCACTTTCCCTATGTTGTACCTCCTGATGGCTGCCACAATGAAAAATGCCAAGGTGTGTTTCCTAAAGTAGGATTCTTCCACTTTTAGGTAGAGACTTTGGATATTCAAACAGCCATCCTAGTCTTCACCAAGGGAGGAAGCTGTCCCAAACAACTCTCAGGTCTTCTTGCTAAAAAGTACAGTATTTACTCACTTGAGATATGGATTTCGTGATCAAATTATAGAAACTGAATGTTGCTAGATGCTGAAATCCTTTCAATTTGTAGCATTTACAATAATGACACGAATGCGATTTGTTATGGGAATTGACTATTATAACAATCACGTGCACTGTCTCGGCTGAATCGCTATTGGCTGATCAGTTTTTCACCACATTAAATAGTATTATTTTATTTCTGTTGCCGTAGTAGTTTGTTTTGCAATTATATTAATCGTGTGAAAACGGTTGTTCGCATGCACACTTCGATACTCGGTTCGCTGATAATGATAACTTAGCTATTGACACAAGTTTTTTGGTGCAGTTTTTGGTGTTTTTCTGTTTGTTAAATCTTTTGTGTAAATTTTTGTCACTAAAGAATTATTTTTGGGGTTGGTATTAGTCAATTTATTTTCTAATTTAAATTCAAAAATCGAGTAGTTACTATTGATTTTTATAATTGCTTATTACTTCTATACAAAAAAATAAATGGAAATACATCAGTACGCTCAAGAATGTGGTACGAAATATGGTCGTAAGTCAATAACAAATCGGTTTTGTTGGCATATTCAAAAACTTATACGTGAAGCACCTAATAAAAATTACCTCCTGATAAATATATAAAGTAAACTAAATTTAAACTATCCTATACTAACTTGACGTAGGAGTGAAACTTAAATATCTTAAACTAACTGAACCTACAATACCTATAAATAACTTCGAGTACATATTCAAAATTTTCAAAATCATGGACTTCCTGCACAACAAAACTATGACGACTTATTATTGTTAAAATTTGTTCTAGAAGAAAGAGAGCTGATTAAACCGACAAGGGGACTGGAAATTAAGGATTGCTTGCAGTCGCACTAGTGTGTTTAACAAGGAAACGAATTCTAACCAACAATTTCTTATGCGATTTTATTTTAAGATGAACAAATCTATTTGTGCCGATTTCGATTTGCGGGTCGGTTTTAGATTTAATAAGTTACAGATTATGATTGACTATTCGAAATTGAACTTATGTGCATCCAACGCCCAGGTAATAACTATGTTTTAAATAACAGAAGGATTTAATTATAACATACAATATTAAAAGTGTATAAATGTATAAATAAATTTTTATGTTACATACAGCAAAACTTCCAACATCTTGTTCCTTGCGATTTGTGAATAAGTGCAAACCTTTAAATCCTTGTTTCTGGTTAAATTTGATTTAAAATCTTACATAAAACCACTTTTAAATGATGGTTATTAACAATTGTGGTTATCGCATAACACATGCAAAGGGATCAACCTACCCTCTAGCGTTAACAATCTTTACTAAATTGTTACCGGCCTAGGCGGTAGGGCCGATTTTGGAGATTGCAAAGTTAGGGTTTCTGGATGGATACCTAAAAAATAAATTATTACATGAAGTACTCAATAATTGAAGTCATAATTATTTTTATTAAAAAACTTATTCACTGATAATTTACTTTTAATTTTTCTACTCTTCTAACAACAAAGTAATTTATCAGTGAATACGTTTTTAATGTAAATTAATTATGACTTCAATTATTGACTGTAATCATTCATTTTCCTGATGAAACCAATATCTCATTGACGAAATATTGAAAATAAACATTTTACCAATTACCAAATTGTTTCGGTCTAATCCCACACTACTTAACTTTGTAGAAATGTGTAGTACTATATATTTCTACAAATATTACGTTTTGTAAATTTTAATGATAAATACACAGTAAACTTTTAATTCTAATTGTAAGAGCAATCAAATTAAATTGTAATTTCTGCAAGCTACGAAAACGATGAATTAAAATATCAAATGAATTATTAAAAAAATATTTTATTTCATTGGCATAGAAAGCAAATTTATTATTATATAATTTCTTAAGGAGTCAAATTTGAATATATTATCATATTTAAGGTGTGATGTTTTAATATATTTGCAATAAATAACTTACAACAATTTTTAATCTATTTATAATTTTAATTGTATTTAAATAATGAGTTTAACATAAAAATAATTTTAAATTTGTCTTGTGTTATTAGAAACTATTTTGTACTGATAAATATTTAGTTATACAACATATAAAGGGTGTTATTGCAACAGTTTCAGGTTTTAAGAATCTTTAAATTTCATATTGCTAAAACTTTGAAAATGCACCTAACTCGTAATTGCCGATGTCAAATATTGTTTTCGAATATTTATTTTGTATTTCCATCTTCACGCAATAATTTTGAAGAAAAAAAAAGCACAAACTACAAAGTCACCCCAAGACATTGACATTATCAAACTTTCGGTTTTGCGACAACTTAGGGCTTTATGGCAAACGTGCAACTGCTGTTGGTTTTAAATAGATCGGTTAAGCGAATTTTTAATGAAGAATTTAAATTTCTGATACTCAAAAAATTCCTGCTTGCTTGGTAACCTATTTACTTTCTTCAGTAATGATTTGACCACTAGATGTGCTTTATTCAGGAATTGTTTCGCCCAACACTAAATGAGATTGATGCCAAAGACCAATGGTCTTTATTTAAAACAAAATATTACTTTCATATTACCTTTCCCTCAACTTGAAATGTGCCGTCCAGTCTCAATTCGTTTCATTTCGAACAACAAAATTAACAAACAAACAAAAAATGCACGGGTATCCTATCTTAGTTTCGCACTAAACACAATAAACGATAATAGTTCAAAGTAGACAATCTATTTACTTACAGTGGTGTTGTTTTCTTCTGATGAATTGAATACTTCGTTAGTAGTTACAATAAGTTGTTGACAGGAACAGTTTAATTACGCCGAATGAATCGAAAAAGATGCCTTCAACGGTATAACACCTCTAAAATTGAGTCGCAGGTAAAAGGGAAACTAGATGTCCCCGAGTATCGCGTTTTATCAACTCCAGTCAAACGAAACTTTCCTTTAAGATCGCTTACCGTTTTGGTTTCTTCCATTGTTTTATAAATATCACTTTAATTAGTTGGTTACTCGAAGAACTTTTACGCTCGTATTTAGTTATTAGCGAATGTTATAAATACAAATAACAATTATTCTCCGCTACAGTTTTTGTACTTGTTTTAGTTACATAGTACCTCGTCATTTTAATCTGATTATCGACTATCGCCCAACTTACAATTACAGACTTATTTCTTAAAAATTTAAAAAAAAACTGGGGAGTCTCGCTCTCTCAACTTCTACATAAACAAAGAACCTTACAAAAAAAAAATAAATACAGTTCTCAGCATCTAACCGTGGGTGTGATTTTATTAATGAGTCTAAACCAAATAAAATGTAAGACTTTACGTTTACAAACAAAACGACTTTTGAGCTTGTCATGGAACAAACAAGGGCTTTATTGAGTAAGTTAGGCAAGGTGGTATAATGTATAACTTCTATAAGAACCTTTGATAAAAACTATTGGAATAATAATTTCTTTCAAGCTTAACTGTGAACTCGACGGATTAAAATGTCGGAAAAAATATTTACCGTTCTGGATCGAATCTGTTGTGCGTTTTAACGCAAACGAAATCTACTTGAAATACAGTACAACCTACTTAAAACGAATATTTCAATGAGGTCGAAAAATTTACTTGTAAAATTTCAACAGGGTTAGCTAGAATTTAATTTATTTTTTAAATTCAATGGGTTAGGTCAAAGTTAAATCAGAAGCTCTTAATCTTAATAAGATTTATTCTAATAGTATAATATATTTATGAATGTGTTACTCCATTTGTACAACAAAAAAAAAAAATTGTGAATTACATGCCACTAATTAATTGCAGTTACTCTTAAGAAATAATTTGCCTAATTACGTAACAGTAGAATAATTCAATGTTGCAGCTAGAAACTGTTTTAATTGAAATAATCGAATCCTTTAGAAAATGAGATGAGGATTTCCATATAAGAGACGATCTAATAATTATGGTTAATTTCCATGTTTAATGCACATTAGAGGAAAAGTGTGCTACTAATGATAAATTACAATGACTTCCTTAATAAAATGATAGAAGATGAAAAAAGAAAATTTAATGGGAAAGGAATTATGTGAAATTTGTAATTATACACGTCGTACATCGAACTATTAACACATGAGAAATAGATCACATTCTTCTTAATTATTGTTTGTTAATATCTTATGGAGAGCTTGAAATATTAACAGTTTCGAAACACGACACTCTATTATAAATGCAAATTTCCTAGCGTAAGAAAACAATAGTGGAATTGCGTTAAAATTATATTAAGACAGTTAAAGTCCGTAACAATAACGCTCTCAATTCACATAAGTAACGACGTGATTTCCGCTTTTTATGGTAATACAGATTTAATCTCCCCACCCTTAATAAAGTATGGTTAAAAAGTGTTACTGGTTCTTCTTTAGTACTATTTTTCTTCTAAATGAGATAACATTGTTTTAATCATTATTAAATGAGTTTGTTGTAGAAAGTAGTTGAATGTCAAGTTAGAACTACAATTTTGAGTGTTGTGTAACTGTGATAGTGTTTTCTTGTCAATCGTGGCTTAATTGTTAAAATAAGTTACTTTTCACATTATCATAATAGCACCGGCAATTCTTTGAGAAAAATTCTAAAACGTAATATACAATTAATAATTTTTGTTCAAATAGGTTCTACATACGCCGATATGTAGAATTATATTTTTTTTTGGTACGTGCATTAGCGAGCTGTCTATTCTGTTTAATAGCAATTATTATGACTCTGAAGCGTATCGTCTATGGTTTTTCAAGCATAGTTCCGTGATTTTATTATAGAATAAGATCTGAAAAATGCTTAATATTTAATTAGCAGAAACCAGTATTAAAAATAATATTTCAAACCTCTATCATTAAGCACTCAAATTAGGTACCCAATTTTTCTACAAATTTTTAGCAAATGGAAAGGCAAAATAACAAAATTGTGAACAATTTATCTGTCGTCATTGAAAATCACGTAGTGAAATTAAGACCAATCTTATTTAAAAATTTACAGTTAGATTAATACATTGATGCTGAACTAGATATTTCATTACATTTTAATCAAAAAATGCAATTATTAATTACAAGCGACATAGTATGTTTTGAAAGATTATCGTTATAAAACTTGTAAGAATAAAAACATTGGCTAATTAAGTAAGATGAATTACAACAGTTACAATAGCGTGCGTTACTGTTAGTTCTAATCGAGAATTCCGTGTTGGGATAATACCGTTAACTGATATTAAATCATCAAGTGTATCACTATAAATAGATATAAAGAAAATTATTAGTTATTAAATTAAGGATTTACTATTTATAAATTTATATCTGTTTATAATATACAAATAAAAATTTACTAAAATTATTTTGGAGAATTTTAAAATGTACTACATTTAAAGCATTATAGATCTATGCAAAAACAATACTGATTTCATAAAAATAAACGTAATGTGTAGGTACTTATAAATAATATATTTCAAAGCAGGGTAAGAAGGTACCGCGCGTTAAAAATGAAAGCTATTTTTAACCGGTCGGGAAAAAAATATTTACTACCAAGCAATAAGTGTTGCGACATCTAATGTCGTTTTGTGTAACAGAACACGTCCGAAAAGGCATTGGCATTAAAGCAATTTTGACAACATTTTGTTGAGGAGTCTTTTTTTTTTTGGGACAGTAACATTGAACGATTCTATTAGTTATTTTATTCTTCAAGTAGAGTTAGAGAAATCAATCAAGTAGAGACTTTCATGAATTTTTGTAACAGCTGCAAACATTTAATTAATCTGCTCAAAATCTTGCTCTTGCATATAGCATGTTTCTTCGATGTATAATTAAAAGTTAAAATCGACGAAGCATTAAGTTTGATATTTAATTGTAACTTCTACAAACAATAGGATGTACTACATCACAATTTTTTAGTTTTTGCATATTATTCAGTTAAGGTGGTATTATGTTTTTAAACATAATAATAAATGTCGTATTAATAACATATTTTAAATAGTATCGAATCTGACGATGACTTTAAAATTTATAGTGTTGAAATTATAGTTATTATAATTAATAAATTATATAAGTGTTGGTAATTGCAAGAAGAATTATTATTTTATATCTATTAAAATAACCAATACATGGATTCAAACGTCATTTTAAATAATAATATTTAACAAATTGTAATAGTAATTATTTATTTAATGTCTAGTTTCGACTCGAAGATATGTGTGTCCTCGTGAGTTATTAAAATATGAATTGAAACGCTAAACAAATTAAATAAACAATGACAATAAATTAAATAGTATGACATTTACACTAAAACTATCTAACTGCTAAGTGTTATAAAGTTTCTCGTAGAATAATATTAAAAAGGATTATTTAAACATCAGGGCCCATATTCACGCCACTTTTAAATTTTAAAAGAAGTTTTAAAAGTAGTTTTAAAATTACTTTTTAATTTGAAGTATTCACCGCTCTTTTAAACTCAAAGATACTTAAATACTGTACTTAAAGACAAATTTAATTGCATATTTAAACATAGTCATTTCTATGTTTAATGGCAAAACTAACTTTTAATTTGATTAAATACAATATTTTAACTAAAGTATTAGTAGAATTAATAAAATTAAGTACATTTAAGAGTGAGAATGAAGGCAGTCCATACTGTTGATTATTATTATATAGCATTTATAAAAACAAAAAATGTTTTAGTGTAGGTAATATTTACATTGCTGTAAAACTAATGTTATTAAGTTCTTTGATATTCGAAATGTTGACGGGATTGGTCACTGAAAGCGTATAAAAGGAACTAATCTATTTTGGTTTTAGTTAAAAAATAAATAATAAATACTCATCTTCTTCTTAAATTTTTATATGCGTTTCTGGGTATTACGCACCCCTCTGTAGTATACGTGATGTGCTTAAGAGTAGACATATATACTACAGTTGAGAGATTTACTAAGCAATATTAGGCTCTCGATAGTTTGCCATTGCTTAGTGAGGAAATGTGGACGGAAAATTTGATGTTCACACCAGCATTCAAATCCCTGATGCTTTCTTAACAGTTGACGCTCCTAACCAGCTACTACGTATTTTGCTATAGGCACCACCACAAACAAGTGAGCTCTTACAGTTACCACAAAGTAATAATAGTCTTGTCAAACCATGTCCACAGTAAAAGTAACATAAAAACTTCTTGGTATATGGTTACAAAAAGGGAAATTGAAAATTTGATAAAAAATTTTGTAACTGCATTGTCACAAAATTGTCGGCTATTTTTAATATATTTTTTCTACAGCTGTCACAAAAATATAAAGTGTGCGTGAAATTGCAATTCACGCACTAGACCGTAAATAATAGTTATTTACGAATCAAGTTCGGGAAGAACTATTGCCTCACTTCGTTTTCTCGTGCTTTAATAGCGCGAATGCTAGAATAATCTTCCCGCAAGAGGTTTGTACAATATTTTTTGTATCGAGCAAATATTCCTTTGTTGTAGATGTTTCAAGGTTACTTCTTGTTTTCATTAACAAAAACATTGGGAAAATGGTTTTTAACAATTAAACATTATATTTGGATTACGATGTTATTATTTCAATGTCTGTGAATACCAGTGTTTTTGTAATTTTTCCGGAACTGATGCGGGAAGAATAGTTTCTTGATTAGCTACACACTTATATCAAATGTCATTTCCCAACCAGCTAGTACAAAAACATTTTTAATAGATTAGATTTTAAATTTATTTATTATTATTATTCTTACAAAACTTGAACAAAAATTTACTTATTTATTGTAATGAATGTTGATAGTGAAATTGGAACACTTCTTCATTAGCTTTACGCTGGGTGACTCTTCTACTGCACTAATCTTAAATTTTTGAAGTGCCGATGAGGACAAAAGCATTTTTTGCTTTGATATCGATGCAGAAGGTTGGCTTGGTTGAAGGTGGACGGCGTGTTTAATATTTTATTTGCAATTTTAATCTTGTTATTTAGGGAGTCTTCAATGTATCCGCTACGGAGGAAGACTTCCAAATCCCATGTCTTTTAATAGTCAACAGATCTCCACCAGCATTGAACAGAATAGTAGTAGAAGATCTTTTGAAGCAGTTGCTTGTTATTCTGACGTTCTGATTTACACATCTGCTTTTTAAATATTTCAGGAAGAGACGACTGCTTGTACTATTTGATGATTTCAAATTTCTATATTGTGTGTATACTTTAATATATTGTAACTTTGAAACCGTAAAAGTGTGATCACTGTGAGTTTTGGTATCGACAACTTTGACAACTAATATGTGCCCCAGATCCTCTATGTCATCTACTGCCATGTTTGTCAGTTCCATTCTGCGACAAGCGCCGTAGACTTCTAAAATCAGAACCGTTTACAAACAAATAATATATAGTTATTTATATATCAAGGTACTAAAGTTTTATTTTTTATGACGAATAGCTATCGCCTCTGCAACTAAAACACATGAGTCATGAAAAAGAACTTTAGTGCCGAAGTACATATTATATTTTTTCCGAAATCCCAAAATTTGAACAAAATCTGACAATTTTATAACGTTCTTTAAGTAGCAAATGTTTTCTTTTTACGTCAAATGTTCCCACCGCGCATGCGCGATTCTCAAAATTTACATACATTTTACACATCTTTACCGGCAAAAATCGTCGTATAATGAATTACTTTAGTGCCGATTTTATTTACTTTACTGCCGATTTCTTTGTACTTTAGTGACGATTTTGGAAAAACATAATAAGTGTGACGATAGTTTTTATTTAAATGGTATTTACTTTCATCAACAATTAATTGGTATCGTGTGCTTTAGTCACAAATTTTTCGATGTCATCATTCGTCAAAATAGCAGATTTGTTCCCACGACAGTGAACACTCGTACTTTTGAAGTAGGAGATCAATTTTGGAAACTGCCCAATATTGATATTTTCTTTCATATTTAACGTGCTTTTCAACATCGAGAAAGTAGACCGAAGTGTAGGGGGTTTTACTTGCCTCAATTTTTGTTCTAGGTATGCTACCCGTATGCTTCACGCACTTAATTATAAAAATAACTCTTATACCACCTCCAAATGCAATAATATTAAAAGTTTTTTTTATAAAATATTAGAAACGCCAACTACCAATAAAATATAACTTATTTGTCTTTATTTTGACGTAAATTAGTGTTGCCATGTAGAATACGTGTTTTACTATATGTAGTTCAAAAAACGGAGGTATGTTTAAAATTGTGTTTAAGTTGAAAGTAATTTTTACTAAACTACTTTTAGACACAGATTTAAAATCATCGGTGAATACGGCGCTATATCTTTAAAATTTTGAAAATATTTTAAATCTAAAATAAAAGATTAGTTTGGAAATAATATAATAGTATTGACTTTCTTCTCCATTCTCAATAACATTTTGAGCAAAGTGCAAAGTTGATTTAACTAAAGATGGGTTATTAGAGTATTTACTTTTATTTTTATGTATCTTAAATTTGTTAAAAATGTCAAAGCAGTTACATAAGTCGATCTTTCAATAATTACTATAAGCCAACACACACAGCACAAATAAAAATCTCGAATCGCCTGCTGTAAGTTGCTTAATGCGAACCATTTGCATACGTAATTGCTAACACGAGTCAACACTAGGTGTCTCAGAACTTATAGTTAAAAATGATATTCTTTAAATAATTAACTTTAGTTGGATCCTTAACTGAACGTTAGGCCTTCACTAGGAGTATACCGACAAATTCTGACTCACCAACGTTACTACATTATCCGACGTTTTGGTTGCGTTTTTCAAGGTATCTGAAAAATTATAAAGACAATTGAATTGTGAGTTCGTGTACATTCTTGTATGTGTTATTTATGTATTTAATTATATTATTAATTGACGCACCTATTCATTTATGATTTTTCCATGTTTAACTGGATCTAATGTATTTATTCAATTTTATTGCATTTATTGCTCGTCAGATACCTAGAAAAAGGTTGCACACATTAGCAACCGAAACGTCGGACAATGAAGTAAGGTTGATGTTATTGAGTCAGAAATTCTGTTAGGGATCTAACTAAAATGAATTTTATTTAATTTTATGTTTAAACTTTTAGAAGTGTTTTTTCTTAAGGTGATACAAGGCAATATCTTGAAAACGGTTTAATATATTTTTATGAAATTTGGTGGAGGTAATAGGGAGATGACATATTTAACCAAATTTTTTAGATTTTACTTTTTTTTAATTTTGAGGAGGGGGGGGGTAACTTTGGAATTTTAAATTGGATTATGTATTTTTCTTTCTGCAATTCGAATCTACTTAAAAACTACCTACGTGCATAAAATATTTCTTTAATTGTTCCCCTGGTTATGGGATTATGATTAATTAGAGTTCAATTGAACTTAATTTCAGAATTAATATTACGTTTCTATGGAAATTATAATGTTTACTTAAATCATTTGAGAATTTTGATGATTATTTGTCGCTGTTAATTAAAACATGGAAGCAAATTTTAATATGCAGGTTGATATGTTGTTAATTGAAGTTAATCACGTAGTACTATGTACTATGTACTATGTATTTCCATTTCCCTCTTTTCTGTGGCGTGGCATACATAATTTATATCTTCTGTTTACTATCCCTTGATCTATTGTTTCATTTTTGGTTATTGCGATACCCAAATATTCATAATTGTCCACCCATTTTAGTTAATTCCGTCACATTGTGTTCTTGTGACTGTTGACTTTTCTTTACCAATTACTTTATTTTTATTCGTGTTGATTGTCATTTTACATCTGTTTATTGCTCTATTTCATATTTCATCTGTTTATTATTTGCTTTAGTTTTTATGATTTTTGTGTCTATGCGTCGACCATTGGCGACCCCACACTCGACGGTTAACTCAAAAATGAGTATCATTAAATTGTAAGTTTATTGGCTGCAAATCGAGGGTGCGTGTTGATATATCGTTTTTCTTTCATGAGCTCTTGGGTAGGTCAGTCAACGGATGCCGTGTAGTGGATGTGATTTTGATGAATTAAACATACCCAAAGTTCTGAGTAGGTCTAGGATGGTATTCCGCAACCGAAGATTTTTTAGAATCTCGACTCGGGCAGCAGACGGTTTCACACCATCACAGAAATTGTCAATTGCAAGGAAAATGAGCGATGGTAGGCCCAACTCGCACTTCGCAACGTTAATAGTGATTCAGTTTTGTTGAAAACGCTGTAAAACTGTTTCTATAGGTGCACTTTATGTGTTGATTCACTAGGTAAACGCTTGATTTATTAAGCGCCGCATTTAGAAGGCCAAGATTATCACAGAAAAATCAAATAGTCCGAAATGATTTCAATATCTGTAGTTTCTACCAGTACCTGATAAAATGCGCGCACCAGATCTAACTTTAAAAATTGCGCACTTATCTAAAATCTTCCATCCATGCGAGAAAGTGGATATTATTCCGGTATTGTTAATGCTTTAAGTTCTCTATAATCTCTGCATGGTCTCCATGAGCCATTTCTTTGGGAACGAAATGAAGTGAGCTCTCCCACAAGGATTAAGAAAGTCGACAAATACCTAATTCAATCATGCGAGCAAATTCTTCTCAAGTAACAATTAGTCTACTTCCAGAAAGACACGGTGGTCCAGATGTGATTATATGGTGGGTAAGTGAATGCAACTTATAGGCCTTTGCGGTATAATTACTTTGCTTAGTATTGGTTTAATAAGTCTACAAATGATCCTAAATTTTGAATTGTGCGCGCTGATAGCACTGATTTCGCTGGTAAAAAAGCATTAGTACACACTAATGTTTCACCATCAATCAATTTTCTTTCTTTAACATCTACAAACAAATTGAACTTACAGAGAAAGTGGGAGCCTATAATTGGTGCTGTCATTGGCGCCAAAGAGTTTGTATTTGTCTGGTGCTTGACGTTGTTGTACGTTGGAGACGGGAAATACGGACACGTCGGCTCTATGGTCTATTAGAAAGCTGGTTTAGAATTGGTGTCTTTGAGGATTACGCGGCAGATTTTATTTTCGTCGGAAGAAAAAAAATTGTATTTGTCTGGTTTTGGCGGTGTTGTACGTTGGAGACGGAAATACGGACACGTCGGCTCTATGGTCTATCAGAATGCTGGTTTAGAGTTGGTGTCTTTGAGGATTACGCGGCAGATTTTATTTTCGTCGGAAGAAAAAAAATTGTATTTGTCTGGTTTTTGGCGGTCTTGTACGTTGGAGACGGGAAATACGGACACGTAGGCTTTAGTGTCTATCCGAAAACTGGTGTTAGACTTAGTGTCTTTGTGCATTTCTACACGTGACGACAAATAACCTAACTAAAGGACTGGCGAAAACATGGAGACGTAAATTTTTTGGGTTGTGATCCAGCATTTGCTTGTCTTTTGGTTAATTTCTCGATAGGCGAAAATGGTATCGTTTGCGCTGCTACTCTCGGACTGTTACTGTTGTTGTCAAACGTATAAACGCAGATTGCCACTTTCGAGGAGCTAGTGGTTTTGTAGCTTTTCCAGTCACTTCTATTCAAGTTAGTTGTAGACCTCGTAAAGTTTGTTAGCCACGACTACTAGTAGCTCGAGGTTGTCGGGGCTGACTGTTAAAATTGATTAGTGCTGTTGCGGTGGTCTCGATGACGTGAAAATACTGTAGTCAATCCACGAACCTTTTAAGTTGCAGAGATGTAGTAGTAGCTGGGACGGTTTTGAGTCGTCCAACTCTGCTTCTATAAGTAATTTTTGTAGTGATTTTTGCAGACGTCGTTCTTCACTATCCGTGACGCATGCCGTGAGTCTATTCTTATGAGCACGGTACTTGTTAGCATAGTATTTTGTTAACTGCGTTTTATGTTTTTTTTTACTCTTTGGTCCATTTGTACAGATTCTTCAAAACCTGTTGGAATTTTTGTGTTACCCTCTAGCGTTTGTCATATTGATTTTGGTATTGTTATCAAATGTCTATATAAGTTTATTTCTTTCTAGTTTGTTTTCTATAATCATTTTTAAGACATGTATATAGTCTTGTTTCTCTATTTAGTAGCCTGTTATTTCATTTATTCTTTTCTCGGTCATATTTTCAGTATTCTATAGTATACTTGAAATTACAGTTGACAGACATATTGCTTTGAAGTTCATTCGTGTTTCTCTTTTTATGTACAGGAAATATATTTTAGTCCCAGTTTTCTGCGATTTTTTTGCCCTTCTATGCTAATTATCATTTTCTTTGTAATTTTTTGTGTTGTTCCATTTCTTTGGGCAGTTTTTCATAACGTCACCTTCTTTTGTAGCTGTTTCCCTCATTTATTCTCTTTTGACATTATTCGCGTCTTGAAATTTGTTTCGCACCTATTTTATCCGTGGTTCTTTACTTCCTACATACTTACCCCATAGTTCCTTAATTATTTTCTCCAAGTCCTTTTTATTTTCATTGAATTTTGTTTCTATTTTTCTTTAAAACTGAGTTTTTCTTTGCCATTTGTACTGTACATCTTTCAGACACTAGTTTTTCGTTAATTTACATACAAGGTGGTTCAAAATAAATGTCGCAAACTATACTACCCTACTCAGCATAAAAGTTAAGAAAATGTTTCTGTCGTTGATTGTTAATTGTATGTAGTAAACTCTAGTTACTAGTACATCGATTATAATTTTGGGTGAATTCCATTATCCGAGGGCTGCAGTTTAATGGTTGCTCACTGCGTTAATATCAACCTTGGTTGATACTACCTGCCAGTACAATCTCAGAATGTTTTGAATATTCTTGCTTTGTATGTTACAAGATATTTATAACAAATTTTACAAATTTCCAATATGTTCCTTTTGAATTTGACTATTTTGTGTAAATGTGGATAAATTTTTGCTTTGACTTTTTAAAAATGTAACTGAGTTAGAACGTAAAATTGAAATTCGTTATAACGTAATTAATCGTAAGTATTGAATTGATTTGGTTTATTATAGAACACTAAAGAACATTTTACTTAAAAGATGGCGCAAAAGAATTTTTTGAAATGGTGTAAATAGGTCTCAAGTTTTAACCAACAACATCAAGCCCAAGCATTCCCTATTCTTTTTATCGTTTTATTTCGAAATGAATTCTCGTAGAATTCTATAATCGTAAATATCTCTTCTTTTCAAAAAAATACTTTTTGTCGTCACTTTTTGGTGGTTGTGTGATTTCTTCGTTTTTTAAACTGATTGTTTGAGATGTCTGCCTTTCATTGACGTTACCGACGCTGGGTGAGAAGCTTTCTGCTACGGATTAAAGCTGTTTATCTGTTCCAAATGTTGAATATAGTATTGATATTTCTTTGTTAACAGCTGTTTGGAACAATTACGCAGGTATAATGGAGAACCAATTTCTTAACCATGAGATCGCAATTCTTCTCAAAAACTGTGACTAATGTAACAACCTAAAAATCAAAAACTAAAAAGCATTTAGTACATTTTGTGAATTGTTACAAACTAAGAACGTTTTCGTCAAACATTGTTAGCAGCACTAACTTACACTAAATCTTTGCAAAACATTTTTTTTATATAGTGTATGCAGTGTCTGAAAGGAATATTTTTTGCAATATCTAAACCAAAGTAATCAGCCATAAAGTGATTGCAACTGCAACCAATCATCGATACAAAAATAATCTCGGAAACATTAATTTTAACTAATATTAATTTGAATCAAATATCGTTTTGATATGCAATTATTAATTTCGAACGCAGCAAAATATTCTATGGATCGACATTGAAAACTTTTAGTACATCCTCCTCCTTTTCCATTCCATGCGATTTTTTATCAATACTGCAATTAAATTTATTTCAGTCACTTAAGTGACCACACCTATTTCATCGTTTACAATTGAAGTTAAACATAATTTGCTTAAGATCTTGCCGCTGAATTTCTCTGTTTTTAAAATAGCTAAGTTGTATATGCATTAACAGTATGTTTACAATGGATTAGGTCATACTGAAACAATGGCTAATTAAAAGTTAATGGTGTAATTACAAAAGGTGCAGATGCTGTAGTACAAACGCAAAATTTTAAAATTGTAATGTTTTAATGTAACATTGTTTTGTGAATTTCTAAACATTGTTTTCTGAATAAATTACACGTTAGTTTATTTTTTTAATCGTAAACTTCCAACTGCTAATAGATTATTTTGGATTCCTGAATAGGTATTGTTTACCGACAAGTTGTGTATGCCATTTTGTCCACATTTTTTTTCCAAGTTTGTAATTATTTCTCAATTGCTTATTCACATTTGTGTTCTTCTAATTATTTTAAAACATATATTTTGGAAAACAGCGTTTTGATGCTGAATATACAAATAAATTTACTTTACACCAGGAAAGATGGAACCACTTCAAAATTACTTTTATTCACATACTCGACTATTTTACAGTTAGTAATTCATATTTATCTGCAAGAAAATTTATTTGGCTTGAGGCCGGACGGATATCCATCGGTATGTATATCTCTACTTTGATAAAACTTGGTAATTAAAATTATACTTTTAGTTTTTTTTTGATCTTCAGACGTTCTTCTTTCTAATTAAATTTATTTTAGAGATGCGGTAGTCAAGTGACTATTACTTTTTTTACTATTTTTAATTTATTATTACTTTCTATAATTTTTATTTACGTTATTTTAATTGTTATTTCAATTTGTAGGAAGTAATAACTACGGTTTTTCTTTTATTACTCCACATCTTATGAAATAAGATGGGGAGTTATGCGACGGCATCAAGGAAACCACCCGTCCGATTGTTATGAAACTTTGTACATGGACATTATTTATAATCCCGCAGATCTGATTAGATTTTGTACATATTTTATGTAGCTAAAAGAGCCGTTAACCTACAGAAATTTTCGGATTTTTAAAATATACACAAAATTTTTTATTTTACAAATTTTTGTAATAAAACTTTGTTTAAACTATTTTTTTGATCTGATAAGTAATTACTGAGATATAACAATCACGTGACAATAATTGTTGTAACAATATCTTCATCAATATCAGTTTACAAAAAAGAAGTTGAGAAAAAATAGTTGTTTGGCAATTCTATTGTCTATAGCTTTTGTATGAACTATTTTTTTTAAAACTCAATTTTTTTGTTTTGACGGTGCGATGTAAAGTTCTGCGGTAAACGCTTGTTTTTTATTATAAAATAAAGTAAATAGTATTTCATAGTTAAATTTGATTAGCACATCTAAGTATTAGATCTATAATACCGAAATTCTTAATTATTTTTAGATGAAATTAATTTTGAGTTCTTGTTGGCTATTAGTGAGATATGACTTAACCATCAAATGTGCAATTATTTTATTTATGCTCTTGAATGTTAATTCGGTTTGACCGATCGAAAAAAGGAAGCGGGGTTTGTATTTTTGCCAAAAGTATTACAAAGTACTCAACTGTAAAAACTAATAACTCAGTAATTAAGACAACCTGTGTGTCCCACAAAAAAGTTGACATAGGCGTTTTCTACGTAAAATTCAAAATTAATGCACAATACAGTAACATATTTTACTAGATAGATAAATGAGAACAATATTATGTAGTAATGCAAGTGTTTAAAGGGTATTTTAATAAAAAAAAACAGTACAAATTTGTAACGATGTACGTCAAAACTCCGGGTTCAATTCCGATTGCTGTAACTTTGGGTAGTTTAATTAAAATATGCTGTCTAGCAATTTGACGAAAAAAATTGTTAATTAATAAAAACGCGATACCAATTGGCACATGAGAGTGTTAATTCTCTTGAGTGCCATCCTTTAGTGCGTTTTTAGTTTGACAGTTTTTTGAATCAAATTGATAAAGAAAACAAATTTTAATTAAAACAATACAAATTTACTTCCAAAAATACAAACCTCGAGTGTAATTCGTCAGGACAATTAATGAATACAAAAGTTAGAACACGTCAAACTATTTATTTTAGATACATGTAAATTTTGATTTGAATAAACTGTCAGATTAGCAAGTTGAATAATCAATGGAGACCGCGATAACTGTTTAAAAAATTCTAAGTAAAAAAACCACTAGTGTATTTGTCGCTGAAAAAGTTGCAAGTAACTTCGTCGATGTCAAAGTGACAATTACACTGCGTCATATCCGATTTTTATATATGAATTAAATTGCTATTAATAAAATTATTATCGATGTTGTTAGTAATACTATTTTATAAAATGAGTTTAACCTATTTTCAAATTAATTATAAAAAATGTATTATATTAAAAATAAAGTTAAAAAAAACAATACAGCAATCGGAATTGAACTCTAGTTAGGGAACTCCAAATATTGTTAAGCTAGAAATTAAGAAACTGGTTTACGAGGACCGCTTTTAAATGAAATAACCTAAAAATTACTTGTTTTACTTAGTAAAATACGTTTTGAATAGTCATTACTATCCTATCAATTTGTTCTATTTTGCCTATTCAACATGTTAAAAATAGATATACGTTAATTTTTAATTTAACATAGTAAATGCCTATGTCAACTGTTCCGTGGGACACATCGCATAATCACATCAAATTGACTTGAATTTACACAAGTTATTGACAAGACCGTTTATAATTTATGATATTTACAGGGTTGTCAATGTTGGTGTTGGTAATCAATTACTTGCAATCTAGATTAGTGCCACTTATTATTTGAGTGTGCAAAAAACAAAATACATTTTAAATCATTTCTTTATCCAAACATTTTAATATTGATACGTTCACAAATGATGTATACAAAATTACCTAGCAAATAGTAATTTGTATCACTAAGACAGAAACTGTTTTTGCAAGTGGCCTAGTGATACACACGGTTTTTTGGACCGACAAATTTTCAAATATTACTATATGCTTAAACATTTTTGGTTGGTAATGCCATTTGACAGCTGTCAACACGGTGTCATTTTGACAAAAACGTGTTTTTTTTTATGTTCGCGTTTAAAAGGCTTATGCAATCCTTTAAAATAAGATGTAAAAGAATACTGCAACTTATTATTTGCGTATTCCAGCATAGGGATTATACTGTTTCAGTGTCATAAGTAAAATGTGATATTGCTAACATTTAGTAACTTTTTGGTCAGCCGAGGCTAAGAAACACTCCGTTTCTGGCCGCTTCTGAGTGAAGCAAAATTAGTGATTATGGACGGTGGACCAAAAAAATATTTTATTTTAATGACATTGATTCTAAAATAAACTTTTTAAACTATAGTACAGGGTGTCCAGAAACTCTTCGGCCAAACGGAAACTACAGGTACTAGAGATTATTTTATGTCGATTTAACTCAAATTACCTTAACACGAAAATACTTTCTAAGTGAGCTACAGCCCTTTGAACAACACATCGTTATAAGAGTTTTCTTTAAATCATTCAAAAATTGCCGTTACTTAAAAATTTCAAACTTTGTATAATCAATAAACGATTACAAACCTGTCATTCGCTGTAATTAAGCGTATCAGTAGGGGGAGACCAGCGTGTATTATTATTAAAAATGTCTTATTTTTTCCTTTTTTTGTATCTGACACCAAATTTGGGAAATTTAAGATAATTGTTATAAAAAATGCCATCTTCTTTGAAATCGATATCATGAACCGTTTTCGAGAAAAAAAATAAGTTTGAATTTTTTATGTTTTAATTTCTCTGTCTGTTTGTTTTATTATTTTTATATTCTGGGTCTTCTCTGTTCTTAAAGTTTTCAATGTTCTATAGAATAATTTTTGCTATTCTTTTTAGTTCTTTTTTCCATTTTTTTCAGAAGTCTTATATTGGTTTTCCAATTTTGAACATTTGTTTAGTTGTCTCTCGTTCTTAGTTATATCTATTGTATTTTTCTCCAGTCTCGTCCGATAAGTTGCTTGTCCATGCCTCTTTCTTTTTTGCTATTTTTTTGTTTCCTTCCATATTTTCTCTGTTGCGCTTATTACTATGTTTTTAAAGTATACCCAACCGTTTTCAATACTCCTTTCTTTTATTTCGTTTTGTATTCTTCTAGTTTCTTGCTTATAGCTTCTCCGTATTTATCTATTTCTACATTGTCGCATAATTTGTAACATTCTACTTTACTTCTACTCAAATCAAATTCTCCATATTATCCTAGTATATAGTTTTGTATTTCTCCTATTATATACAGGATGTCCATAAATTTGATGTCATAGTACGTGTTCCTAACGTGAAATTATCACGGAAAGTCTATATAAACATGTGTCCGAAGAAAATGTCTCGTTTTTGATAGTGTTGAAGTGAATTAAATTTTTAAATTTTAGAGAAGGATTTTGAAACTTTACAAATTTTGGCAAAGTGTTATAATATATTACGGCTAATAATCCGGGCATGAAGCATTTTTTTTAGTTGATTTCTAAATTTTAAGGACATTTTGAACATTCTTTTCCGTAAACGGTTCGTTGTAGCGTCCTTTTTGTTCATTATTTATTATTTTTCTAAAAATAGTGACATGTTTTGACATTTTACATACTATTTTTCAAAGAGTTGCTCTTTTACCAACGCCGCCCCTGTTACAGATATGGAGAAATGCTTTATGCCATATTATTAGTCGTAATCTAGTATAATATTTTGCCAAAATTCGTAAATTAAAAAAAAAACCGTTCTCTAACAAATAAAAAAATCAAGATTTTTGAATAGCACTCTGTATGTCAAAAATGATGCAGTTTTGGACACATGTTTATATATACTTCTCCTCATAATTTTACTTCAGCAACACGCACTAAGAATTATGACATCAAATTTAGAGTCACACTGTATATTATTATTTGTTCTTGTCCTATAATTTCTTTTACATTATTCCAAAATTAGTTTTTTTTCTTGTCTTTATTCGATCCATATCTTACCATTACCGGCTCGCCAATCGTTCTTATTGTTTTGACTGCTGTGAAGATTGCTTGCATTATTAAACAATTAATGAAAAAGTCCCCTCATTAGTGCGTGCACGGGCGATATCTCGGATAATAAAAAATATATAATAAACATAAGAATTCAATAACTCAGTTATCCTGGAATTTATCCAACTGCGCTTTAATACGCATTACATGTGCTAAGTAAAGCTATACTCAGTATACTATTGGCACGGAGTAATAAACCTGTCAGAATTATCGAATCTCCCGTATTGCAGTGGCGTAGGTACCTGATACGTTTGGAAAATCATATTTTTAGTAGGTAAATATATTATAATAGTAAAATCTACCTTGATATCAATTATTATGTGGTTATATGTTATTTATTTTATTTGTATAGTAGATCACATTACAAATTTTACTTCTTACGTATTATATACCATTATTTTTGTATCTTGGTATAATACCCACATCTACGGCTATGATTCTCGTTTCGTCAGTACCTGGGCTGATGGCAACGTGTTTACACAGATTAAACTATTGTTCTCAGACCCTAGATGGGTCGATATGCTGCAAGAGCGGCACAATGGTCGTATTTTGGTTAGAATTTATTGGTTTTACTTAACCGTAGAAGTACCGCTTTCACAAGAAAATAAAGAATTATTTCAAGCAATTATGATTTATTACTCCGCGCCAATAGTATACAGACTATAGTTGTTCACCTTTCCAATCTTGCCAAGTTTTGAGTAATCAATTATTTAAATTGAACTATCTAAATTAATGGACAACTTGATTTTTTCAAATGGCAGCACGCAATTTTTTATGTGCCGTTGAACGTAGAATTTCATACGCTTTCTATTGATAAGTTTGTGGGTATCTAACTCTTGTGGAATTTTGCGGATTTTGTGTAAGAGTTAGATATCTACAACCTTATCATTAGAGTGCTTATGAAAATCTTCGTTTAACGGCACATACAAAATTGCTTGGTGCCATTTGACCAAATCAACTAATCCATGAATTTAGAGAGTTCAGTTCAAATAATTGAATACTCAATACTTGGCAAGGTTAGAAAGGTGAACAACTAGCTTTAGTTAGCACATGTCATGTATATTAAAGCTGCAAAATTACAATTTTTTCAAAACGTTAATTTTTCCAAAAAAGTTAAATAACACAAAAACCGTCTTTTTTATACATTATGTATGATACATAAAGGCACGTTAGAATTGACCAAGGAATCCAAATTTGCAATAAAAGTGGGTAATACCACTTAAAAAACTTTGGTATGTTGCGCTGTAATGGAACACCCTCTATGAACAAAAACGATTTAGAATGTGCATCTCATTGACTTTCATTAACAAAGTTTTTCTAAACCTAATATTTTCCAAAATATCGCCCATGTACGCACTATTGGCTCGCCCTGTATAATAAAATAACTTTTAGAACTGTCATCCATACATGAATGTGATTTTATTCAAAATTTACCAATTATTTTGATGTAACTATATTGAGTTTAACTAGTTCTATTTTTGTATATATTCATAGACAAAGTATGTTGCCCTTGTTTACTTTATTAATAATTTTGGTGAAAGCAGCATCTGAATCAAACTCTTTTGTTTTCCAAATTGTATGGAAGTAACTAATT